>VDFB02025057.1:0-65687 GCA_007258455.2 Sequoia sempervirens
CCTCTCTCTTTGTTGCTCTCTATCTCACCTCTCCTTTCATCCCTCCCTCCTCTCTCTATTTCTCTCTATCTCTCCTCTCCCTCCCTCTACCTACCTCTCTCTCTCCAGTACATAGGGAAGGAGAGAGAGAGAGAGAGGTGAAGAGATTGAGAGAGAGGGAAGGAGGGAGGGAGGGAGCGAAGGTGGGTGTGATGAAGGAAGAGAGAGAGAGGTGTGTGTGTGTGTATGTGTGAGAGAGAGAGAGAGAGAGAATGATGGACAAGTAGAGAGGTAGTTCTTGAGCTCAAGGGAGAGAGTTAGATATAGGGATGGAGATAGTGAGAGAGAGAAAGGTCTAGAGCATAAGGGATAAACAATGAGTGAGATAGAGAGAGAGAAATATGATACAACTTGCTGATTACTGAAATATGTTTGTTTGAAAAATTATAAGGTCTAAAAACTAGAATTTGCATTATAACTCTTAGATATCGGAAACCACTCTCAAACATCCTGAAGCTATATACATGAAATATAACTTAAAGTATAAGAAAGTAAATGTTCATATGTAAATGTCAACTCATGTATATGGTTTCACTGGAAGAGAAGAAGAAAGAGAAATAAAGTTTTTGAATGCAAAACATAACACGCTCGTGTTTTAAGAAAGCATTCACATAACACCAGCGTGTTTCATTATAGCGCACTCACATTTTCTCTTTTTCGAGATCAAAAAGTGGAGTGGATACTTTTTGGCCCCCCATCTTGGTGCACATGTCCTGTTATTTCATGTCAAATAGAGTGTGTAGAGAATAGAAATAAACATCATACACAAAAAAATCCAATTATAAAAGAAAAGTATAGCTTTTCTAAAATGCTATTTTATTTTCACCTTAGAGGGTCTATGTAAAAAGCAAAAATTTGGTCCTAAAATAGTAATTTCTACTGTCATGGAGCACAACCTTTAGGGGCATTTCCTTGTTTTTAACCTTAACCCTCATGAGGGCATAAATTAATAGAAAACCCTCTATGTTTTAAAAGTTTAACTCGGAAACAAGTCTATTTATAGTAAAACTTGAAAATAAAATTTACATACCTTGGCCTTAACATTAAACTACAAATTTCCAGTCTTCTTGTGCTTTATTTATTCTTTCCCTAAGTAGAAAAATGAGGCAAAACAAGGATTATGGTATCCATGGCATAAAAAGATCACGTTGAGAATTGTTGAGCCTGGGCAAGTCTTGTACAGGTATGGTAACAATCACAAAAATGATGCAAGATGCAAAAGGTTCAGAAACCAAGGGCCCCTAGTTTCTTGAGAGAACTAGAGTGTATTGTAGCAGCAACAAGCCCATTGTTTTTGTAAGGAGATTTTGGTGTTTGACATGCTAAATTATATATAGATAGATTCACTAAAGGATAGAGCTAAACATGTCCTGTTTGGTCAATCAAGCTGTTGTTTAGTAGTAAGTGTGGACCCTTATCATGATGCTCACCTTTGTTCAAAATCTCACATGCATACCTTATTTTGAATGTGATACCTTGTGTCTCTATCTTTATTTCAACCATGTGAAAAAAACGATTACAATGTTATTTAATCACCATTAACAAATTTATATGTAAACAATTGTTCTGATTACTCTTACTTTGTCATGTAGATATTTCTAAGGGTTAAGGTATTGCAATTTTTTTATTGATCATACTATAGGCCTCATTATGCTTTTCTCATAGACAATAACCTGTGTCTTTGAATAATGGTTTTGCACATCCCTTTCAAATTTTAAATACATTGTGTTGCTCTTATGTCCTAATATTGTAGCCTTCTAAATTTACATATTTTATATGCATATCCATCTATCTGATTCACAGGCTTCTTACTTGGTTCCATGGATAGTCAGCTCATCACTATTTGCAATTATCCAGGTGTTTTGGCAGGTAATTCTGAAATATTTCATTTAATCTTTTTAAAATTGGTACAATACAAATAAAAATTATATATGTTAGCAAAAATATTAGAATGAAATGTTAAATGTTGGATTTTTTACTTGATTATTGAAATATCCATATGGATGATAACTCTAAATAGATGTTTGTAACTGTAGCTTGCTCTTGTAAAAGATGAAATGCAAAAACTGGAAAGAATCCAAGCCTAACATCATAATCCGAATGTAGGACCCCTAATATTTAAGGTACTACTATGGTAGCTTCAAACAAAGACATAATTATGCATAGAAAATCATCTTCCAACATTAGAAGTCATATGTATACGTTATAATATTATATGACTAAATCAATGAGTCTATCTCTTGTAGAAATGTGATATGTAGGAAAGAGCAATATTAATCTTAAATGTATTTCAAGATACAAGTTTTTGTTACTATCATCAAATAGTCAGCTTTATCTATTGTTAATTAGTGTCAATGTTAATTGAATTTCATCTTGGGAAGCATGGTGATGTCATGTCACAATTTGTCTTGATAGAGTAGACATGATAGCATGTAGTTAATTTGAATGGCTATTAATGCCCATTGTCCATTTAACCATAATCTTGTAGACACAACAATAGAGGGGGCAATCGTGGCATTAGGGTATGTGCTATTGGAATTTCATGGGGTATTGAGAAAGGAATCAATGGTTTTCAAAAATGGGTTTGTTGATTTGCTTGCCCACCTAGTGGCTTCCAAGGGTCCCATGGCCCCTAAAACACCATGCAAGTTGTCTAAAGTGGCAGATGGGTAAAAGGGCGTTTATCCCAAGTGCAAGGTAAAAATAGTGTTGCTTAATGGATGGATTGGCAAATGCTAATGTGGGATTGATGCATATAGTTACAACAAATGATATACAATAATGTGTATATTAGACAATCCCTATTCTTACTCTACATAAAGAGATTCTATATGAAGAAGAGAAATTTTGCAAACATGGATTGATTTGTAAGTTTACTGCCATATGGCCTAGCCTTGCAAATCTTTTATGTATGGATCTAAAAAAATTGGAGCCCTTGAAAATTTGTGGAAATATATCCATGTGCATAGTTTTTTTTTGTTTTGCTTTGTGAATCTAGAGGATAGAGTCTTAATTTTAGAAAAAGGGCCATGGCAATGGGAGAAAATTGTTTTAACTATTAAACAATGGTTTCCATTTTTAGTCCACTAACAAAAATCTTCCTTAGGTTAGACTTCCTAATCTTCCTCTGCAATATTGGGTTGAGGCATGTTTTCATGGCATAGGAAATACTCTTGGTAGATTTTTGGATTTAGATCTAGAGATGGATGGGCTTGCTCATTCTACTTCTACCAAAATACAATAGAGTTGGATAGAACAAAAGGTCTTCCAAAAGAAATATGGCTTAAAGTGGGTGTTAATGAATGATAGCTTTGGCCAGATATGAAGGACGATTGCTACAAGCATCATCGTCATTCATGCTTGATTAGAGTTTATCCTTCATTTTGAAATATTTTTGGAAATCATATTAATCGAATTTATGAGCATTCATATATTATTCGAATTATATATGATATATTCTGTAATCGGAATTTATCTTCTCATCCGCCATTTAGTATATATGAGTTATACTAAACAAATCATTAACTGTGCTTATCTTAAACCCGCGCTCTAAAGAACACGTCCCATGAGTGGACGCGTCTCCACTTGTGGAGACACATCCTCTCATGAGACGTGTCTCTTAGAGGTAGGGTTTCCTCACATATTTATGGCGGATCCTTCTTTGATATGCAGATATTGAAATCGATAGATACTCTGCTCCAGGGAGACCACATACTTCAAAGAAGACTTAGACGTGTGACTGCAGTTACGGGGATATAATCTGAAAATATTTAATCTCATTTAACATGGTATCAGAGCCACGTTAGGAAGATCCGATTAAATTCATATCAGATTATTTAGATCGTATTCTCTCTTGAAATCACATTCCTCTCTTCATAATGTCTAGTGTAATCAGATTCGAGGACCATCTTGAAGGTGCAAACAACTTTACATCATGGAAATTCCAAATCATGATGATTTTAAAAGAAAATAAGTTAGACTCATTTGTGAAAGAAAACCAGATAGAGCCTAAGAATGATCTGGAGAAATCTCAATGGATTGAGAACAATGGGAAAACCATGAAAATTATAGTAGATGCAGTTAGGGACCATATAGTACCTATTTGTCTAAACATGAGACTGCATACCTGTAATGTCCCCTTCTCAATCCTGTTCTTTCTAGTGACCATTGGCCTTTTCCTTGGGAACCCGAAGGCTAGTCGGAAGATAAATTAGGGTTTCCTATTTTTGAGGTCATTGCTCAGAGATGATGGATTCAATGGCGGATTCTTTCTGGGTTTTCAGAGAGCTTCGCAGGGGTATGTTCATCTCGGCATTCAGAGCATTTTCCGGAATTTACTATTTTTAGTAAATTCTATTTTTGGCAGTTCAACAGTCGGGTTCAGCATGGTTGACTTCCTATGTCAGTTTGATCAGTTGGCTTGCTCATTGATGGCTTCGGGGCGCATTTGGAGAGATAAGTTGTATTAATTAATTAAAGTCACGTTTTAATATTATATTATAACGTTGACCCCCTTGGCCTAGTCTGATGACTTAAAGATGTTTTTAAAAAGGGGTCTTTGAGGGTGGCGCCCTCATTAAAAGAATATTTTAATTATTGCAAAGTCAAAGCAAGGATATGAAGGACGAAATTATCAAAGCATGATATTTATTTAAAATATCAAATCTTAAGCCATAAAGGAGAAGTACGCCATCTTGAGGAGATGAGAGGTTTTGACCTAAAAGCTGATTTTAGGGTTTCGTGAAGTCAAACGAAACTTATAAAGAGGAGTCTTGTGCATCATTTTGGGGATCTTTGGACAAATATATTGTTATGCTGCCGGATTGGCTCTGGGACTGCTTCGAGGAATGAAGGCCTCCTAGCTTGGGCATTGCTTCTCGCTTGAAAGACAGCGACTAGTGGTGATTTAAGATAGATTTGTGAGTTTGCATTTAGTTTTGAGCTTTGTTTCAGCTTGTGCATTATTAGATCTGTTTTGCATATTAGTGGGTTTCAGCATTTTGCATCATTTAATACAGCAGATTTATGTTTTTGCTCACAACTTGAAAAATACAAAAATATTCCTTCTGGGTATCGTCTCATTCTCTTTGTCTGTGAAGGGCGAACATATTCTCTAAGTTTCAGATTTTTTGGTTGTGTATTGGATTTTTAAAGCAAGGTCGAACCTTTCAGCTGGGCCGTACCATTGTGTACTGTCTTGTTTTCCGTGCAAATTAAATTAGGGCATTTGGGGTCTGTGTGAATGTTTGAGTTTGGTCGCCTTAAGCATTAGAGTGCATTGCATTTTACTTCACCTCATTCGGGTCATAATTGAAGGAGTTACGAACAATTCTTTGAATTTGTAAGCTGCTGGTTATGTAACAAAAAGTGCAGATCTGATATGACAGTTTGTGTAATCTGCATCTTCCTATCTTGGTTGGTGTCAAGATTTCTTTATAACCTTGCAGAAGGATTCTTATTGTATGCACCATTGAAAGAGCATCTTATATTCTGATTTGCAGGCAATAATATGTTGTAAACTGGCAGTAGTACTGACCAGTTGTTCTTTGAGTATTGCTTTATTGCTGTTGTAATTCTCATTCTTCTTAAATAATTATTGTAATAGATTTACCTCCGCCCTATGGTAGCTACTTCCCATTCTGGGTAGCAAGCACATTCTGGGTGTTGAGTAGTTGCATCTTTCAGCATTTCTCTTTAAGCATTGTTTGTAATTCACTCCGTCATATGGTCGCCCCTCACTCCGCATTGGATTGGGTAGCACATACTTGACGTCGAGTTCCCTTTCCAGCATTTAGAGTAGAAGACCCTCTGACCAATGCTCGCCATCATCGGTGCCATTCTGGTTAGAGTTGCTTTCTTGCACGTTTCGGTTTATTCTCTAACCTTAACGGGTGCACTGCTTTGTAATTTGTAAATTGAAAAAACGAAAAAATTTGGCTCGGTATATTTCAGTGGTATCAGAGCCAAGATCCTGCCATCCTGTGCCCATCAGAGTTCACTTGACAGAGAAAGATGACTACAGAGAAGTCTCTACTTGAGTTAATGCATGATCTGTATACGCTATTGAAGGATCCTGAGTTAAGGTGTGGAATCAGAAAAATTTATGCTAAGTCTGAGAAGTCAGATTTGATTGGGGTTTCTAAAGAATGCCAGTTCAAGAGGAAATGTGAACACGAGGCTGACATACTCTACAGAGATTATCAGAGCATGACAGATGAGTTTAAGAATTGTGTTTCATTTGATACCTTTTTGGATTGGGTGGTGACTTATTACCCTGGAAAGCGGGCTATGGTCAACTACATCAAGAAAATGATTAAGGAGGAAGCAGAACATGCCATGGTTGCAGGTGCAATGAAGGAAGAAGAAGTGCCTATTTGTGGATTGCAGCCAACAAATTCGCAAGTTGAAGAGAAAAATCAGTCAACTAGTGTTGAAGATGGCACAAGCAAGGTGCTCATTTCGCCTAAAAATGATAGGGCGTTGGATGAAGAAACCTTGACAGATGAGGAGTGTGCGGGAGAGCCCCATAATACTCCCCTTGACTTGCATGGGATAGCAAGTGATGTAGATCAGTTCGGTGAGAAGAATATCGCAGCAGACTTGAATCCTAATTTGGATTCATCTCATGAAGGTTTTGAGGCTAAGGGCTTCACAAAGGTTGTTGGTAATGTTTTCGAGGTGTTTGTACCTCCTCTTGTTGAAGATTTAGTGATAGATAATTTTCCTCTTGCTGCTGTTCAAACTCCTCAAGAGTTTTCACAAGATGAATTTATTACAAGTGATCACGAAAACCTTTATGGCATGCATATGGCTGTTCATGATGAGATCAGAAACATACCTATAGATGATAGGTTCATTGAAGATAAGGATAAAAATTTTCTAACAGCTAGCTCAAAAGATTCCTTACTTCCTTTCAGAGACAGTGCTAAGGATGGTTTTGAGTTTGAACTTCAGACCCAACCATTGGAAGAAGGTACTTATGAAGACATCAGCTTTAGTGATTTGGAAGTTGACCTATTCCAAGAATCAACACTCCAAGTGTTGCACACAGAACACTCTTCTTGTGATCGAAACAATCAGCCTTTCACCATTTGGGATCCAGGTGTGAAGGCACTTAGTGATGACAAACCGGTATGGGATGAATTTCCCTTTGACCCGGATGAAGAAATGGAACTCGATAAGGGTTCTCTATCAGCAGACAATGGTGTTAATATGCTTAAGTTTGGGGCTGCTTTCAAGTTTGATCAGAGTAACATGGAAGAGGAAACAGAGTTTGAGGGCCATATGGCTCTTGAAGATGAAAGGTTTGGAGGAATTACCAAACATAAATCTGATTTATCAAGGCATGAAGCTGATTGCAATCAACGAGTTGAAGGCTTAGTGGAGTATGATGTTTCCCAAGACATTGAGCACTCCCCACTAGTTGGTGGTGAAGTACAGGAATGTTGGAGCAACAATGAGGGCAGCAAAAGCGTGAAACGAAGTTCTGTTTTTCAGTTACAGCCTATCGGCAATTCACCATCTTCGCATTCTTATGAGTGTGAAGGCCAACCTGAGGTGTCCGTTGAAGATGAAGTGCGAGCTCTATCTAGATTTGAACGCACACATAGTCTGATTGAAGGGGTTATTTGGGATGCTCAGCTTGAAGAGAGACAAAGAGGAGTGAAATATGAGGTTGCTCTTCCCAAGTTGCAACTTATCAGAGATTCATTGGAGACCTTGAAGTCTGAGTACTTAGGCTTGATTGAAGATAGAGATCATGCCGTTGAATCTGCAAAGAAGGCCTTCATTGTTTTCGAAGAAAGGGAGAGTATGGTTGATGAGCTCACTTTGGAGCTTAAATCAACAAAGGACAAGTTGAAAGAAACTCAGTTGGATCTAACAGAGGTTGCAGACCAGTTTGCAGATTTCAAACTTTTCAAGGAGCAAGAGGATGCACAAAGAGCTAAAAAAATCAATCAAGTGATTGGAGATTTCGACTATCTTCAAGAGGTGTTTGATCTTGAAAGCATTTCAAGAAAGTCAGAAGTTGCATGTGCAGATTTGGGGCAGCAAGACGTAAGGAGTGGCTTCCAAGTCTTTGACAATCCCTTCTTTGAAGTGGGTGCTGAAGCAACTTATGACAATCCTCTCTTTGTTTTGAAAAAAGGGTCAAGTAGTGAAGAGACCAAGCGTGAGGTCAAGCGTGAACTCCAATCTAAGGATGCCTTGATATCACTCCATGACGATGTGCCACGTATGTTGAGTAGTAAAGAATGCTTAAGAGGAATTGAGGATGCAGTCTTCACTTTGGAAAAGGGACCAAAATATGGTGATTGCACTCTTGTCAATCCATTCCTTGGGTTGAGGGATGCTAGTCTGTTCTGGGAGTTGAATGTGAAGTCATCTTATGTTTCATACTTCAGTGTTCCTGAAGTTTTCATGGTTTGGTTTCCAAGGTTCATCAGAGGGGATGCCAATTTTACAAGTATGCACTTGTTTTTGACTAGCACTCAGAGATGTGCTAGGTTTCCTTGCCGGAGTGTTGGAGATTATTTTCAGTTGGGTATTCAAGCTTGGGATTCTCAACAAGGGTTGATGGAGCATACAGTTTGTGGAAAGAAGAAATTATGGAGGAACAAGAACCAAATTTTCAGACTTTTTGGTGTCGTTCTTTTCTTTAGCAGCTTCTTGATGGTTCCATTTGTTCATCAACAAATGGATTGGAGAGAGATTTTGAGCATGGGTTGGAGAAATGAACGATTGGTTGCTCTTGAATGTGTTTCCCGGCTAAGACCAGGACAGATTTTGAGACTCGAGCTTGCTGGTTTGAGGCAGACCAGCCACTTTACATGTTGCGTTTCTCGCATTCAGGAGAGTTGGTTCATCACTCATGATCAAAGAGGTGGTAGTTTTCTCATGGGGATGAATCTAGTGTGTTTACCAACCACCTTGGAGGTGTCACTTTGCAGCTCGATGGTCATCTCACATGCTCACGTTTGGGATTTGGAGTGGTGTTGTTGTTTTCCCTTGGGTAGGACTCGAGAATCAGATTGCACTGCGCTGATCCTAGTCTTGATCAGCAGTAATTATTTGTTCCTTCACACTTTTCCTACCCTCCAAATTCATCTTATGATGGTTGATGATGTAAACTCTGACAGTTTACTCTCAGTATTGATTCATGACAGCAGTAGCTCACATGCTTTGGTTCACCATTCGGAGACTCATGGGGTTGGAACTATGATTATTTTCTGTGGTCTTCATGGTTGTGCCAGTAAAATTCAGATGAGGCATGGTAGCTTTATGCGGAGACATAAGTATGAGTTTGTGGAGCTCTTGCAAAGGAATGCTTCCCTCCTTGCAAGAAGATTTGTAGAGGTCACACTTGCAGGCATGGTCCCGTTTGTTACCATGTGGAGGTATGGGGAGGAGTTCGATTTTGATTTGAATAGTCTATCTCTCCTATTGCTTAGAATGGTGATTGACAGTAGTATGGTTGATACTGTTAATTCGGGGGATCATGGACATGAGATGTTGCATGATTTTGATTTCCTTCCTTTAAGATCTTTCAGTTTGAGAATCATAGATGGTAACACTTTGGAGTTACAAGGGGAGTCAGTGCAGCATTGGCATGATATTTTCATTGATGTGATCAGAGTGGTGCAGCATCGGCATGGTGGGTTTTTCCTGAGACGCATTTGGGAACCAGGGATCATACTTGTTGCGTATGGATTAGTCTTCAAATTACTGGAGTTGTGGTGGTATTGCTTGAGGACAAGCAATTTTGGGAAGGGCGGATTGTAATGTCCCCTTCTCAATCCTGTTCTTTCTAGTGACCATTGGCCTTTTCCTTGGGAACCCGAAGGCTAGTCGGAAGATAAATTAGGGTTTCCTATTTTTGAGGAGGTCATTGCTCAGAGATGATGGATTCAATGGCGGATTCTTTCTGGGTTTTCAGAGAGCTTCGCAGGGGTATGTTCATCTCGGCATTCAGAGCATTTTCCGGAATTTACTATTTTTAGTAAATTCTATTTTTGGCAGTTCAACAGTCGGGTCCAGCATGGTTGACTTCCTATGTCAGTTTGATCAGTTGGCTTGCTCATTGATGGCTTCGGGGCGCATTTGGAGAGATAAGTTGTATTAATTAATTAAAGTCACGTTTTAATATTATATTATAACGTTGACCCCCTTGGCCTAGTCTGATGACTTAAAGATGTTTTTAAAAAGGGGTCTTTGAGGGTGGCGCCCTCATTAAAAGAATATTTTAATTATTGCAAAGTCAAAGCAAGGATATGAAGGACGAAATTATCAAAGCATGATATTTATTTAAAATATCAAATCTTAAGCCATAAAGGAGAAGTACGCCATCTTGAGGAGATGAGAGGTTTTGACCTAAAAGCTGATTTTAGGGTTTCGTGAAGTCAAACGAAACTTATAAAGAGGAGTCTTGTGCATCATTTTGGGGATCTTTGGACAAATATATTGTTATGCTGCCGGATTGGCTCTGGGACTGCTTCGAGGAATGAAGGCCTCCTAGCTTGGGCATTGCTTCTCGCTTGAAAGACAGCGACTAGTGGTGATTTAAGATAGATTTGTGAGTTTGCATTTAGTTTTGAGCTTTGTTTCAGCTTGTGCATTATTAGATCTGTTTTGCATATTAGTGGGTTTCAGCATTTTGCATCATTTAATACAGCAGATTTATGTTTTTGCTCACAACTTGAAAAATACAAAAATATTCCTTCTGGGTATCGTCTCATTCTCTTTGTCTGTGAAGGGCGAACATATTCTCTAAGTTTCAGATTTTTTGGTTGTGTATTGGATTTTTAAAGCAAGGTCGAACCTTTCAGCTGGGCCGTACCATTGTGTACTGTCTTGTTTTCCGTGCAAATTAAATTAGGGCATTTGGGGTCTGTGTGAATGTTTGAGTTTGGTCGCCTTAAGCATTAGAGTGCATTGCATTTTACTTCACCTCATTCGGGTCATAATTGAAGGAGTTACGAACAATTCTTTGAATTTGTAAGCTGCTGGTTATGTAACAAAAAGTGCAGATCTGATATGACAGTTTGTGTAATCTGCATCTTCCTATCTTGGTTGGTGTCAAGATTTCTTTATAACCTTGCAGAAGGATTCTTATTGTATGCACCATTGAAAGAGCATCTTATATTCTGATTTGCAGGCAATAATATGTTGTAAACTGGCAGTAGTACTGACCAGTTGTTCTTTGAGTATTGCTTTATTGCTGTTGTAATTCTCATTCTTCTTAAATAATTATTGTAATAGATTTACCTCCGCCCTATGGTAGCTACTTCCCATTCTGGGTAGCAAGCACATTCTGGGTGTTGAGTAGTTGCATCTTTCAGCATTTCTCTTTAAGCATTGTTTGTAATTCACTCCGTCATATGGTCGCCCCTCACTCCGCATTGGATTGGGTAGCACATACTTGACGTCGAGTTCCCTTTCCAGCATTTAGAGTAGAAGACCCTCTGACCAATGCTCGCCATCATCGGTGCCATTTTGGTTAGAGTTGCTTTCTTGCACGTTTCGGTTTATTCTCTAACCTTAACGGGTGCACTGCTTTGTAATTTGTAAATTGAAAAAATGAAAAAATTTGGCTCGGTATATTTCAATACCTAATGTTTAAATCTCTCGAAAGCACCTTTGAAATAAACAATACCAATAGGACCCTTGCTCTAAAGAGGCAAATTAATCATGTTCAAATAAACAAGGGAGAATCTGTTAATTCATATTTCATGAGAATCACTGAACTAAGAAATCAACTGTCAACAGTTGGTTATCAAATTGATAGTAAGGAGTTAACACTAATAGCTCTAGATGGTCTACCAAACTCATGGGAGTCATTTGTTCAAGGAATAAGTGCAATATCTAAATTCCCTAAATTTGATGGGCTGAGAACAGATTGCTTGCAAGAAGAAACAAGACTAATGACAAAAGGAAACCTTCAGAAACCTATAGATGAGGATATTCATGTACTAAACACAACTTATCATAAGAAAGGTAAGAAGAAAAACTTCAAGAGAAAGAAGAATTCGTATGGAAAGGGATCATCCAAGAAAAGGAAAGACATCCCAAATACAATGTTTCAAATGTGATCAGTATGGACACTATGCAATCAAGTGCCCTGATAGAACAAAACAACAGGCATCCTTTGCTAAAGTTGAAAAGACAAATACAGAACATGATTCTGAGAAATTTGTTTTCTACTCAGCATTATCAAGTCAAGTATCAAACATAGTCAATAATTGGGTAATTGATAGTGGTTCTTCAAGGCACATCACAGGATTCAGAGAACACCTAGATACTATGATAGAAGAAGCTGCAGAAGAAGTAACTATTGGGGATGATTCTGCACATTCAGTTAAGGGGGTTGGAACTTGCACCATAAATCTGAAGTCTGGCCTCTCTCTTCAACTCACTGGAGTATTATTTGTACCAGGAATAAAGAGGAACCTAATATCCATTTCTGCTCTTGAAGACAACGGATATAGGGTCACCTTTATGGATGGAAAAGTCCTAGCGTGGCCAAAGAACTCCACCATAAAGAAAGCTCAAACTATAGGGATAAGACAAGGATATCTCTACAAACTATGCACTGACATTAATCAAGCCCTTATTCATGAGACCTCTGATTCAAATGAAATTTGGCATCGAAGACTAGGACATATTCATTTTCGTGCCCTACCTTCTGTGGAAAAATTAGTAACAGGATTACCCAAACTAAATCATATTCATGAAGGAGCATGCAAAGGGTGTGCCCTAGGGAAGAATACAAAGGGGGCCTTCCAAAACAGTTTGAGTAAAACCAAAAACATATTAGAACTGGTTCATTCTGACTTATGTGGACCTATGTCTGTACCCTCGCAGGATTTTTATATTATGTAATATTTGTAGATGACTTCTCTAGAAAGACCTGGATATATTTTCTTAAATGCAAAGAGTCAATAGAAGTCCTTAAAAGATTTAAGGAATTCAAAGCTCTTACAGAAAACTTTTCGGGGAAGAAAATCAAAACTCTAAGAACAGATAATGGGAAGGAATACACCTCAGAAATCTTTTTAAGGAATTTTGTGTAAATGCTGGGATTAAGAGGGAGTTTACTGTAGTCTTCAATCCTCAACAAAATGGTGTTGCTAAGAGGAAGAATAGATCTATTGTAGAAGCTACTAGAGCAATGTTGTTCGACCAAACATAGAAACTTCATTTTGGGCAGAAGCCTCTAGGACAGCTGTCTACATTCAAAATAGATGTCCCCATTCTCATCTAGATAACAAAACTCCCGAAGAAGCATTTACTGGTATAAAACCTGACATAAGTCACTTAAGGATCTTTGGTTGCCTTGTCTACATTCATGTACCTAGAGAAAAGAGATCTAAATTAGAACCTAATGGAAAGAAAGGGATATTTGTGGGCTATAGTGAAACCTCAAAAGCTTACAGAATTTACATATCAGGTCAGAATCAAATTGAACTAAGTAGAGATGTCATCTTTGAGGAAGACATTGCTTTCTGTTGGTTGAAAATTTTGTATTCTTGTGAAAGCATACAAAATTTGTGGTTTCAACCACAGCACGTGAGATTAAACTCTCCTAATTAAGGGAAGGCTCCCCCTTTAACTAAATAAAACTAATATGGGTAGGACAGTAATCGTTCCTCTTATTTCAGGAAATATTATATTCTTTTCACTTCGCATAAAAGAAATAGCAAATGTTAATAAAACTTATTACAGCGGCTATGCAGTAAAATCAAGAAAGAGGAAATAAAGTTTCTTGAAAGCGCAAAGACTTCCGTCACTTCCTCCGTGACAGGAAAGCCACCAACAAGCGCAAAGTCTTGAGGAATGAGATCCTATCTACCCTCTTTAGAATGATTACTTAATGAAAATATACAACATAAAACAACGCAAAGTCTGTAGCTACGATGTATTTATTAATTACTCTAAATGAGAACTACCACGAGCACAAAGTCTTGCAATTCTTCTCAATTTCTAATACTAACTACAAATTCAACCTTCAACATTTACAGCACAAAGACTGCATATATTTAAATTGAATCTCTCTTCAGCAATATTCCACAATTCTCAAATAGTTACAAAATGATGTTCCAAAATGACATAAGAACACATGGACACAAAGTGAGAATTCAACACAAAGTTTGAAATTTGCAACTCTTTGATATTATTTGAAAATGAACAACTTGTAATTATAAAGCTCAAAGTCTTTATGAGTACAAAATTCTGCAGAGTTTTCTTGCTTGCCAAAAAGATAAAAGATTACAATAGACCCCCTCAAGTATTTATAGGAGAGAGGTCTGGAGAAAAAGGTGGGAGGATCTCAACAAACTTGAGAAAAACTCTCAACTGATAACTAATTGCAATTGACTTATTCAAAATTACAATCCAAATTGTAATTTGTTTTGTAAGATCTTATATGTAATTACATTTTCCAAAACTGCAAGGAAAGAACACTTGCAATTGCAAAACTTGTTTTTACATATACTTTATCGAAAGTGAAAATACATAAAACAACCTAATATTTTAATTTGTCTCATTCCTATCTTTGAAAGATAAGAACTTGCTGATAATCGTCTGCAACTCATTCGAATTGGGGCCCAGTGTGTTCTTGGCAACTGCAACAGTCTTAAAGATTACATCAAAATATCTTATTGTTGCAAGTCTATGTTCTTCATAAACAGTTTGCATTTTATTAAGGATCATTCGATGATTAACCAACTTGTGAATTGAATCCATGGTAAACTGCTCTGATTCCAACTGTTGACGAAGATTTTCTGCCACTTCTATAGTGACTATATCAGCTGCAAGTAATTCTCCTTCATGATTCAATATTCTGCAAGGGATTTTCTCAAAACTGGAAAGAATATCCTGCTGAACTTCATCACTCATTTCTAGTGTAGCTTGGATATCTTTGATGAGATCTTGAATAACCAATGACTTGTTTGTCATGAGTTCTTCAAATTCTATGTATTTCTCCCTGTTTGGTAAGATTGAATTGTTGCATAGAATTTGTAGCTTGGTTTGATCCATCTCATGCCAGATTTCTAAATCCTTTTCAAGTGAATCCAAACTTTGCTTGAAAGCTTCCAAAGTCTGATTCAACTTTATTTTTGCTATTCTGACATTTTTCAGAACTTGTAATGTCTTTTCAATCATTGGAATGCTTTGATCAATCAGCTGTGTTACCCAAGAATCAATTGCTTTAGCCTTTTGCGCATTTTTTTCTAATTGCCTGACTGATTCATTAGGAGCAACTGAAGATAGTGAATCAACTGTTTCTGATGATCCAGTAATTCTTTGAATAACTGAAACTAGTTGATCATTGTCCTCCTTGAGCTTCTCCTTTTTGGCTAGAAGTTCATTGTAGCTTTGTGCCAAAATTGTTACTGAACTCTGTGCATTTTGCATCATGTTAGCATGAGTCTGCTTGCCTAATTCCACCCTAGTGAACCTGTAATCAGACACCTGCATCTCTTCATGTGGTTTATCAACAAGAGGTTTTGCAATCTCAGCATATTTCATTTTATTGCTGTCAATAAACACTTGCGAGACTGTTTTTGCTTTCTTTGCAATCATTGGTTTTGATTTCTTCAACTTTTGGAAATCAAAAACATCAGGAGACACTGCTTGTTTCTTTCTTTTGAGAGCAATTGAATTTAACCATGGAGGAAGATCCAAGGTTGTCACATCTGAAATAACAACTGTAGTTTGTGTAGAAATAGACTCAGTTTGTGTTACAACAGAAATTCTAGGGGGTGCCTCATTTTGTACAGCAACTATGTTTTGTTCAGAAGACAAATTATGACTAGGATCAGCCATGAAACAATCAAAGTTTGCTACTGATGTATCTATCTCTGGGAGAGTTATTTCTAACATGGCTGGAAAGATTGGATTTGTATCAAAAATATTCTCCAAGTTATCAGGCAAGCTTTTCACAGGTGTATTTATTATTGATGAGGAATGATGACTAGCCTCTGGAGGTGGGATAGAAGGAACAAATACTGTGGAGAAAGAATCAACATCACTGTCGATAGGGGACACAAGAGATATTGCTGAATTAGGTATTGGAGCTTCAATGAGAGGAGTTATTTCACTTAGAATGGTAGAGGTTTCAAGAACCTCCTCTTCTTCTTGCTGATCCAAAACTTGAATCTGCATTTTCTTAACTTCTTTTCCCTTTAGTGTTTCCTTCTCTAACGGTTCCTCCACAGCTCGGCTTACCCTTAACTTAATTCTGGTACTTGAAGAAGAAGCTCCTTCTTTTGATTTGTCTCTAATTTCTGACTTTAATCCTTTAGGACCAGCTGGATCATCTTCAGCCCTTACTCTGATTTTAATAGTCTTGACACCTATGCTTTTGAGCCAAGTGTTGGTGTTTGCCAAGACTGACTGAAACCTATCAAAAATAGAGACAGATTCCTTTTGAGACCACTGGATTGCAGGAATGGGCGCATTAACAACCTCTTGTTCTCCATATTCAGGATCTAAAACCTGCCTATCATCAATTACACCTTCTGGAACTAAGGTCAGATTCAGATCAACAATTTGCTCCATTGTGAGCCTGCAATAATCCATTCTATAAATATCTTTTTCTGTTCGGAGGTCTGCCCAAATGTCTTCAATGCGGTGCACATGAGTGAAGGCTCTTTTAATTTTGTCTTTCATCCTTCTATAATCAAAATCCATTCTGGCCTGAAATCTCTTTAATGTTATTTCCTGAAGTTCAGTCTCCATTGCTTTTGCTCTTGAGGAAGTTGTCAAAGAGTATCTCCCAATTATCAATGGATTATGTGATGAAATACTAATTCCAGCCTTGTGTTGTATAGCTTGACGTGCATGCACTGTCATCAACTGCCTTCCTAGCTCCATCAAAATAACCTTGGAAGCATATAAGGTTGGTCTTCAAAACAGCCGACTCTCATATAAGTGAAGGTAGGGAATTGAAGAAACAAGCAACCATACTCATTTACTTTCTTCCAAGTGACCTCGGATACCCTGTTGTTTTCCAATGCTTTGTCAAATAAACACATAAAATGACCAAAGAAAGCATCTTGAACTCTTCTATAATGTGCCCGACTTGGTTTTAAAGTTAGCTGATCATAATACTCCCATACAGGCACCAATGATCTGTCACCTTGAGTAGATAAGCCTGAAAACTACCTCAATGATGCTGCTATATAAACCAAATATGAGTTCATGTGCAAGTTGTTCACACAAACTGTCGCTGATTATTTCACCCCAAAATATTGGATGCTGTGCTTTTCTGATGACCACAATGAACTTATACATCCAGCTTTCATACATATTGGAAACCTTCAACCCTGCTATTCTGCTCAGGAGAGTGATCATATCATTAATCTCTTCCTTAAAATCAGATTATACAATTTGGGTATCCGGGTCACACAAGGTCATGATTTGAGAAGCCACTTGTGATTGATATGTTTGATACAATAATTCTTTTTCTGCTTGTAATGTTTGTGAGCACACTTCAATGTGATTTCTGAATATGTAGTAGCATCAGGAACTCTAAAAATTATGTTGATTGTCTTAGGATCAAGTCTGATAACCACGTTGCCATCATCATCCTTGATGGTTCTAGATTCACTGTCAAAACGGGATGCACATGCAAGAACAAATTCAGGCTCAAGAGCAGCAACAGGAAAAGAAGATACCAGATGAATATGACTTCTCAGTAACAACTGCATGTAGTGAGAAGTTGATTTCTCAGCCCTCTCAAGAAACTCAAACATATCAACATGCCCAATTTCTGTGTCCTTGATTTCATCAATATTTGAAACCACGTGAGACAGGGAAATCTCATTCTGATACTTATCAAATTTGTATTTCATCTTTTTGTTTATTGGGGAAGATGGTTCGTCTGTCATTGAACAAGAATCTGCAAGGCTGCGATGAAAACCCCATAAGGTCAGAACATCATCAACATCAACATGAGCGGACATGGTGAAACTCAAACCCTAGGGCAATGAAACCGTCTTTAGAAAAATGGTGGAGAATGAATGGTGAAGACGAATTCGGGTCTTGATGGAGTAATTGCAACTGAAAGCAACGCCTTGTCTTTTTGAAACAGCAAGACAAAAAGATTTTTAGCTTGGATTTGGAGTCATGTCTAAAAAAGTTCAACTTTTGAGCCTTTTTTAAGCATTTCGGGTTTTTCAATGACTTTAGCAATTTTACAAAAGACAGTCGGGATTTTTTGGACATTTGACAATTTTACAATTTTGCAATTTTTAAAATTGCAATTCCGGTCATAAATCGCGACTTGCATATTTTACACAAAAAACCTGAAATATGAGCCAAAGTGAAATTTTTGCGAAAAATGACAAAAGAAGGATTTGATGTTAGATGAATGTGAAAATGGCGAAAGCTGAATGGCGGATGAATGGAAATAGGATGAAGTGAAAAATACGGATGACGTGAGAAAAACGCATTTTATGAATGAGGTATTTGGAAAATGGAAAATGCGTTTTTAATAAAGGCGAGCTGAATGACAATGAAAACGCATTTTTTAAACAAAAGCAAATAATGGCAAATGTATATATACAAACGTGAGTAAATAAAAGGCGGATGAATATACATTTTAGTGTATAACAGAGAAACGTGTGAAAGAAATAAAGAAAAACGTGTTTCCAACAAAAGACGTTGGAATCAAAGGCGAAACATATAGAGCACGTTTTTGATAAAAATGATAAATAACAGAAAACTTTTAATATAAAAGAAAAACGCGCTTTAATTAAAAGCACTAAAATATCTACAAAACAATATACAGGAATGTAAGAAAGAAAAGAAATAAAGAAAACATACCTGTAAGTAAATTTGAAAATGAAACTGAAGATGGAGTAACCCTAGGCGCAATTCAGAAAATGGAAGGGACTTGGCTATTTACAGATGAAAGTCCGATCTTCAAGCTTGTAGGATCGATAAAATCTCCTTGGAATAAGGAAGACAAATGGAATAGGACTCAAATAGCTCGAATCAGGAATGGCATCGGAGTTTCTGGAGTTCTTTGCAACTTAGAATGACATTAAAACTGAAATCGGGCTTTTTAGAAACCAACGCAAGTTCTTTTTTGCAAAATCGGGCTTTTAAAATCACTTAACAAGCACTTTTAACAAATTCGGACTTTTTAGATGCAATTGCAAGTGAAATCGGGTTCTTTAAATGTTATTGCAAGTCAATTTTAAACAAAATCCGACCTTTTGACTCACTTTGCAAATAACTTAAAGTAAATCGGGCTTTTAAGATCACTTTACAATTTTATTTTTGTCAAAAATGAGCATTTTGGAGAACTTTAAAGGAATCGGACTTTTTAGATCACTTAAGCAATTTCGGAACTTTTGAAGTTTTAGCAATTTTGCTCTTAAGCTAAAATTTTCCTACTTGCTGAGTTGCCTAAAAAACCCGATTTTGGTAAAAAAGACAAGGAAAAAGACTTAGAAATTGACAAAAACGGAAAAGAAAGAGAGAAAAAGAGTAGCCCAAAGGTTTATAAACCTAAAACTGAGATTCGCTAGTCTTTGCACCTCGTAATGCGTGCCTTAGAGAAGAAAATCTTCAAATTTTATGAAAATTTTGATTGGTTATCCAAATTTTTAAACAAATCAAAAATTCAGGATAACACTTTCAAAAGGGCAAAGAGTTCTAATGACATAGAAATTCAAGATTCTACTAAAGTTATAGAGGAGGATCTTGCTTCTGAGATTCAGAGGGAGTATTCTGAAGAAATCCTAAATGAAAACCAATCTGTCCCAGAAGTGAATCTTTATGACAACAACAAGAGGAGACCACTTTGGGCTAGAAAGATGATTAAGGAAGCTGAGAATTATACAGCACCCAAAGGAACTTTTAGAGAAAGTAAGAGACCCAAAAGATTCTCAAGCTATGTTGCCTTAATGAATGAGATCATTAGTTCAGAACCATCTAGCGTTATGGAAGCTCTGAAGCATCAAGTATGGAAAGATGCTATGACAGAAGAGTATCAATCCATTTTGAAAAATGATGTATGGGATATAGTACCTAGACCAAAAGACAAATCTATTGTCTCTTCCAAATGGCTCTTCAAAATCAAACATGCTGCTGATGGCAGTATCGAGAAACACAAGGCACGCTTTGTTGCTAGAGGTTTCTCTCAAAAGGAAGGTATTGATTACGAAGAAACTTTTGCACCTGTTGCCTGGTACACCTCTGTGAGAGCAGTAATAGCTATTGCTGCAGCTAAAGGCTGGAAGATCCATCAAATGGATGTGAAAACTGCCTTCTTGAATGGGTCCATTGAAGAAGAAGTCTTTTTAGAGCAACCTGAAGGCTTTGTGATACATAATGCAGACTCACATGTATGCAGATTGAAGAAAGCTCTATACGGACTTAAACAGGCTCCCAGAGCTTGGTATGAAAGAATTGACAACTATCTTCTAAGACTAGGATTTTCCAAGAATGATGCAGATCCAAATCTCTATTTTAAGGTAATTAAAGGTGATATGTTAATACTAATTTTATATGTTGATGACCTTCTAATAACAGGAGAAGATCACCTTATTACTCAATGCAAGGAAGACCTGGCTTCAGAATTTGATATGAAAGACTTGGGCATTTTAAATCAAGGAAAGTATACTATTGATATTCTAAAGAGATTTGGGATGTTAGACTGTAGACCCATGTCTACACCTATAGAAACTAACTTACACAAGTTGAAAGAAGCAGCAGCAGAATCCAAGTGTGCAGATCCAACCCTTTGCAGACATATGATTGGATCCTTGATGTATTTGGTCAACACCAGACCTGATATTTGCTATGCAGTGAATGTTCTCAGCTAGTTCATGTGTGAACCAAAGGAAATTCACTTAATGGCTGTGAAACATATTTTGAGATATCTTGAAGGCACTATTGGATATGGTCTTCTTTACAAGAATAATCCTCTAGATCTACATGGGTACTCTGATTCAGATTGGGCTGGAAGTGTAACCGATCGGAAAAGCACATCAAGATGTTGCTTCAGTTTAAGATCAGCCATGATCTCCTGGATTTGTAGAAAACAATCTTCAGTTGCATAGAGCTCAACAGAAGCTGAATACATTGCAGCCTCAATGGGAGCAAGAGAAGTAGTTTGGCTTCGTAAATTGCTCGTGGGACTCTTTGGTGACCCCTTGAATCCTACTATTATTCATTGTGATAATCAGAGTTGCATCAAACTCTCTGTAAATCCTGTCTTTCATGATAGATCTAAGCACATTGAGATCCCCTATCATTATGTAAGAGACATGGTGGAAAGGAATGTGATTCAGTTGGAGTATATTAGTACAAATGATCAAACTGCAGACATTCTCACCAAGCCTCTCTCCCGAATCACGGTGGAGATCTTCAGGAAGAAACTTGGTATGGTTGAAATGTAATTTGTTATTTATGTTTGAAATACAAAATTGTTTATAAAATTGTACTAATATATAAAGATGTTTAATGTGTAAACTCTTTTGTCATGTGTGTGACTCCATGACTTTATGGGCCTACTCCCCTTGTGTACATTATTGAAAGGTGACGATCTTTCTAATAATGAACACTTGTAATTGACATTGTAAAGTGACGACTCTACAATGATAAACTATCATGATAGATATCATGTGACTTGATATTTATGGACATGTCATGATAGTATCTCTTATTGATATCATGGGACTTGATATCATTTGTAGATCATTATGATCCTTAAGAGATAATCATGGTGGATATTTATAAACGTGGATATGCCATGAATTATGGTAGGCATCATGTGACTTGATGTCAGTGCACATACCATAATAGAGATATGATATGAAGAATGTCATGTGACTTGACAATATTGAGAAATCATACCATGTCTTAGATATCACGTGTTAAGGTGATATCTCTAGTTATTTGATTTGAAATATCTTCCCTAGCTAAGAGGGAGTGTTAATGAATGATAGCTTCGGTCAGATATGAAGGACGATTGCTGCAAGCATCATCGTCATTCATTCTTGATTAGATTTTATCCTTCATTTTGAAATATTTCTGGAAATCATATTAATCGAATTTATGAGCATTCATATATTATTCGAATTATATATGATATATTCTGTAATCGGAATTTATCTTCTCATCTGCCATCTAGTATATATGAGTTATACTAAACAAATCATTAACTGTGCTTATCTTAAACCCGCGCTCTAACGAACACGTCCCATGAGTGGACGCGTCTCCACTTGTGGAGACACGTCCTCTCATGAGATGTGTTGAAATATTCCGAGCCAAATTTTTTCGTTTTTTCAATTGCAAGTCACAAACAAACGCACCCGTTAAGGTTAGATCTAAACCCAAACGATGCTGAAGCAACTCTAACCAAGAATGTGCCCTCGAAGGACGATCATATGGTCAGAGGATCCCTATCACTAGTAAACTGAAATGACTCGACGTCAAGAATGTGCTTTCCAGACCGAGACGGAATGGGAGCTACCATATGACGGAGATGCTAAGAATTACAATGCGATTAAAGGAAATAAACTAGAATGCTGAAAGTAACTCGACACCCAGAATGTGCTTTCTGACCCGGAGTGGGAAAGTAGCTACCATAGGGCGGAGATAAAGTAAATACAATAGCAAATACTGAAAGTAGAGTTGAGCATTACAAATTGATAAAGCAAGATTATAAATTGCTGTCAGTACTACTGCCAGCTTACAATATGTTAGACAATGCCTTGCTATCAATACGAATCGAAATGTAAATAGAGCTGCAACAATATTTATAGAATTCCGTTCAATGAATAAGAAAGCTTTAATCAGAAACTGCACTATTAAGGCCAACCTGATAATCTGATTTTTGACAGTCCGGATCTTCGCATGCATGAACAGCAGCCCTATATCTCACAAATTCATTCACAACTCACTCCAAACTTAATCAAATTCCACCAAACAAAATGCAATATGATCCTAATATGATGGCGACCAACTTAGAACACTGAAACTCACTCGAAAGACTATTTATTTAATGCACGAATCCCAAGGCAGATCTGAATAGTACGGCCCAGCAAGAGGGGCGATTTGCATTTAAAAAACACAGCCTTCAAATAAAAATCTGCAACTTTATGAGATGGGTCGCCCCTTACAAACAGATAGAATGAAACAATACCCAGAAACACTCTTTTTTGTATTTTTTGATTTACGAATTAAAAGGACAATCTGCTGTACTAAAATGCAATTTCCATAATTTCTCTAACATGCATAAAACTGAACTAGAAAACCACAAGCTGATTACAATGCACACATCTCAATGCAAACTCATAAACTATACTATTTCACCACTAGTCGCTATCTTTCAAGCGAGAAGCAATGCCAAGCTAGGAGGCGTACATTCCTCGAAGCAATCCCAAAGCCAATCCGGCAGCATAACATTCCTGTAGACAAAAGATGATGAAAAGAGAACCAAAGGCTTCCTTTTATAATTTGTTGTTGACCTTCTCGAAACCCTAATCTTCTTTTCAGGGTCAAACCCTAATCCTCCAATAGAATGGCGTCCCTTTCTTCGAAGCTTCAATTTGACTTTTTAATTAAATTCAATCACTTAATATTGGCGTCCCATCTCAAGGCTTTAATTTAACCTTAATAATTATAAATTAACTTAATGATGGCGCCACCCTCAAAGACCACCTTTTAAAACAACATTAAGTCAATCGACTAGGCCAAGGGGTAATATAACATTAAAATATAACGTTATTTAAGTGAATTGACTTATCTCTCCGAAACCGCATCCCAAAGCCAAAATCTAAATAAACCAATTGAGTTGACTGAAGAGGAAAGTCAACTGTGCCGAGACCAGGAGGACCACTGCCAGAAATAGAATTTACTAAAAATAGTAAATTTCAGAAAATGCTCAGAATGCCAAGAGAAATATATCGCTGCGAAGCCCACAGAAAACCCAGAAGGAATTCGTAGTTCAATCACCAATTGACGAGCAATCGCAACCTCCATACAAGAAACCCTAATAACACCGTTCGAGTAGCCTACGGGTCTCCAGAATAAGCCAACGGTCATCTGAGAAGATCATGCTCGAGAAGGGGATATTACAATCCGCCCTCCCCAAGATTGCTTGTCCTCAAGCAATCGCAACTCTGGATGCTGCAGAATTTCATCATTCTCCCAAGTTGCATCCTCCATAGGCAAGTTCTTCCATTTCACCAAATACTCTCTTATTGTTCTTTTTCTCAAAGAACGTTCTTTAGAATCAAGAATCTCTTCCGGAATCAAAACCAACTGTCCTTCATCCAAAGGTGGCAACTGTGATGAAGCAATAACATTATGCCCAAGTGCCTTCTTGAGGCGAGACACGTGGAAGACATTGTGCACTTTGCTACTCGAAGGTAGTGTTGGTGTACGTTTTATCATTCACCGAACACACAGAATAAAATGTCCAAAGACACTCTATCCTCTCTTGAAAAACCACCGCGTATGCTAAGATTGCGAGAAGATCATATGGCGATTCCAAGGTTTCTTTAGTCGGGTCTCGACGTGTGGATAAGGTCAATGGCCGTTGTGATATGCTGGTAATAAACAAGAGGACTTACGTAAGAAAATCTTCACAAGTTTAGGACTTAGGGGATTTATCATTAAAGGCTCTCTTCAATGGGACTTCAATTGTGGATCTCAAAAAAAATGGCAAAAGGACAAGGGTTCAGGAGAGTCTAGTCTATGCCTAAGAACTCAAGAGACAATAAGGATTCGGTGAAGGGAATAAACCACACTTTGTTTCGCCTCCTGCAGGACAACATACGCAAAATGGGTGCAATCTTCAAGGGTTGTGAGAATAATTTTCAAACCTCGAATGAGGCTGAAGTTAAGTTTCCACAATTAAGAGCTCAGGCTAACTTTACGCATCGAATGCAAATCATCCATTCGAAGAAAGTATGAGCTACACTTCACCATTGAATCAATACGATCAATCTTTCATTCAATTAACCAACTTTCAAAGCAAATTCTACCTAATCTAACTTTAACTTTAATCTATGGCGGAAGAAGATATGCAACCTCGCTTACTATTTGATAATAAGAAGTTATTCAAGGCAAATCATGATCAAGAGCTTTTATTATTCGAAATAGTCTCAATGCAACAATTGCATATGCTGTCTCCACACTTTACAAATGAGGGGCGAGCTCAATTTATAGGCTCCCCAATTGTTCAATGGCCAAGATTGATTTCAAATCAACGGTGAGATTACAAAATAAAACCCTAATTAGGTTTGTCACTTTCGACCAATGAGAAAATTTCATTTTGAGGACACTTGTCCTTTTTGCTAAATATAAATCAACAATAAAATAGAAAGTTGTTGCATGTTGATTCAGAACAATTTGATTGGTTGGAAGATGACGAGGCGCCACCTCAGCGCGCTGGATGCCTTCCTTGGTTGCTTCGTTTTTCTTCCACGCACTTGCCTTAGAATATTTTCCCTGTCGATGACTCTGTCCTTTGCGCTTGTTCCTTCCTAGCTTAGATCCTGGATTCCTTTTGAGACTTTGATTTCTTCTTCTTGCCTGTACTGGAATCTTTGAGGTCTGGAACTCTCCCCTTGGAGGTGTCTGGACTTGAAGTTGGTTGCCTTGAACTTCCTCCTGCTTGAACTAGGTTGATGCTATTACTTTGGATTTCCTCTTTGAATTCTCCAATTTGTGTTGAGAAATTGTCTAAGTATGGAGATTTGTTTGGAACACTCTTCTTGTCACCATCTGATTCTGATTGGAAGTTTGTTTTTAATTCCTCAGGAGATGAAATCCCTCAAGAAGTTGCCCTGATTGCTTCAACAGGTCTGGGATTGTAGATGAAATCCTTCCAAGATGTCTGGATATCCGTTCAAGTGTCTTGAATTTGGAGAAGAATGACCCTGTGCTTTCGCCATAATGGAGAAATTGGAATTTTCTCTGTGAAGTATTTCCCATACTTAGCCAAATTTTGGCTATTCAAGTTCATTTTGTAACATCTTCATCTAGACCATTCAACACCATGCTCGAACAAACTTTGCCTATGGATTTGCCTTCAATTCTGAATTTGACTTGTGCTATGTAGGACAAATTCCATCTCTGGACAAGGATTTTATTCATTTCCTCTTTACTCCTCTTCATCCTTCCTGTTTTCTGTCCAGCACTTAGTGAATTCTTCTCACTTAGCCAATTTTTTGAGTTTTAGCTAATTTTCTCATCCTCTCCTTGGGCGGACTTTACATGAGCTTGGACGTTTTCTCTCTCGGCCTAAGTCGGACTTCAAGCCACTTTGGACAAACATCTCTAGGGAGAAGTCGGACTTTCTCAACACTTTGACATTTCTTTTCTTTGTCTAGGTCGAACTTTGCATCATGTTTGCCATTGTACTTGGCGGATCTTATGGATGTCTGGACGTACCTTCTCCAAGCAAAGTCAGACTTTGTAAAGGTTTGGACATGCTGTGCTTGGGCAAAGTCAGACTTTCGCATGCTTGTGCCATCCTTTTTTCCTCACTCTATTTGGCTTGAAGCAGACTCGCCACCATTCCATGCCATTGCTTCTTCTTTGAAGATTCGCCTCGTGTCGTCATCCACCTACAAGAAATAAAATAAATAAATTCATATTTTCTCTCTCCTGAATTCTAGCTCTGAAGTTAACACTCTCTCTCCTGAAGTCACGGTGAATTTAATTTTGCCCATCGGATTTTATCTCTGGCCGGCACAAATTATTTTCTTCCGACTCTTGTCTGGCGAATTCGATTTTGTCGAAGGCATTTAAATTTCCGAGTAATTGAGAATAAATTATTAAAATATCAAAATATTTTAATTTATTCCAACTCGTTCGTTTTGGACCCATGGTATTTCGATTTTCTCTTCATTTTTCTTGGCTAAGAGTTTATTTTCCAATTTTGTCCTTAATTTCGTCTAGCCAAACCAAAATTTAAGCCATTCCGTCGAAAATTTTATTGCCTGATCCCTATTTTCCTTTGCCGAGGCGAGATTTTCCTTTACACTGAGCCTATTTTCCTCTGCCAAAGTCAAATTTTCTCTTGCTCAGTCGAAATTTTCTAGGAAAAATCCTTGCCTGGATGTCTTCATCGGGTGAATTTCTTTGATGCTTGCCAAATTCTTATTCCTTCTTGGCCAAGGATGAGTTCTTCCTCTCTTTGTCTCGTGCATTTTTTCTCTGGCCAAAGTTGTCAATTTCTCAACATTTTCACCATACTTAGGCAAATTTAATTTCTCTTCCCCTTTTGTGCTAGGCATACTTCGTTTTATTTCTTGCCATATCCTAATTTCTTTAGCACTTGTCCTTTCAAACCTAGCACTTAACCTCTCGAAAATGTCATGATACTTAGTCAAAAATCTCAATTTTTCATCCTTTAAGCCTCTATACTTAGGCAAATTTTCGAATTTTTCCTTGGTAGGCACCAATACTTAGTGAAAATTTCAAATTTTTAATCTTCCACATGCCTAGGCGGACTTCCTTAGCACCTTGGACAAGCATGGCGGACTTCCTTGACATCTTGCCAACCTCTTCAAGTGTATGGCGACTTTCCTTCCTCTTTGGATATGCATCTTGGACGTCCCTCTTTTCTAGGGCGGACTTCAAAGAAGTTTAGGCATCATCTCCTTGAACATGGCGGACTTCCAAACCTTTTAGCACTTTGCTTAACCCTTTGTCTCTTTGGAAATCCTATAGTACTTAGTCAAAATTTTGAATTTCCACCCTTTTAGGCTTTTACACTTAGCAGATTTTCGAAATTCTCTTTGCTGGGTACCAACACTTAGTGAAAATTTTGATTTTTTCTCCTTCTACATGCCTAGGCGGACTTTCCAAGCCTTTTGGACATGCCTCTTTATGGATGGCGGACTTTAGAGGGGGTTAGGATGAGCATGGGCGGACTTTGGATGATGCTAGGATATGCCTCCTTGCTGCATGGCGGACTTTGAAGAGTCCTAGGATGTGCAAGGCGGACTTTGAAACCTCTTGGCACCTCCTCTTTGATGCATGGCGGACTTTGGAAGATCCTAGGATGAGCTTCCTTGCTGCATGGTGGACTTTGGAAGATCCTAGGATGTTGAGGGCGGACTTTCCAACCCTTTGGCACTTCCTTTCTTGCTGCTGGGCGGACTTCAAGACTTCCAGACTTCTAGATATCTTCCTTCATCCTTCTTCCATGGCGAATTTCAGACTTGGACAAATTTTTCACAAATTTCATCTTTCTTGAGCTGATTTTCCATGACTTTAACCTTCAGATCTGACTGGTTTCGAACTGGTTTTCCAGAATTTAATGCTTTTTGGGTCTGATTTTCATGCTTTTTGACCTTTTTTTCCAGATTTTTCAATAATTTTTTTTTAATTTTTCTCTTTGATTTTCTGAGCGATTTTTCAATTTTTTTTTGAACTTCTGAGTGCGTTTTTGGAACTCGGGACCTTTCTAAATATAGAGACTTTCCAAAAATAGAAACTTTCCAAAAATAGAAACTTTCTAAAAATAGAAAAAGCAAACCCTAAAAATAGGGAACCTTGTTTGGTCCAAAATGCCAAAATGAAAAAAAAAACAACTTTCTAAAAGTAAAGTCTGGGAACCACATCTGGTCTTGCTTGGCCTTCCGAGCTTCCATGACGCCTATGACCGATTCAAGCATGAATTATTGACTTGGCTCCTAACTCTCCCTAAGTTCTGGGTTGGGTCGTTCGGTTCGAGATGCCCGGACGTAGTGCCCAAAATTTTTTAGGGGTTTGGGTGTAGATACGTGTGTGTATATATATATATATTAATAATTTAATATATTATAAATCTATATATATGTATTATATATACAAAAAAATAAGAGAAACATAGAGAATTGTAAAACTAAATCATTTCATAGTATGATACTTGATCATTGATCAATGCCAAATGCCAAAGATAAATATTAAATGCCAATTGATAGTTGAAAAATATTCAAATAAAATTACTGAATTACAAAATGTAGTTCATGAAACATTGAAAATTTGAAACATGATTCAATGTTCATTGTTCATATGCTCATCAATCATCAAAAGGATTGTCAGAATCATCATGACTTGGATTTTGAGTGGTTTCAACTTCAAAATCATCATCATTTGAACCCAAAGCGGATCCAACACCATGTGATATGTCATCAATATCACCCACATCATCCATAGTGGCTCTAACAAGATCCTGAATGGTTGCATCCAAGTCAGTAGACTCGGGTGCTACATCCCAAAGCCTCGCTGCCCCCTGCCTGTATTGAGGATCCTTACGTGACAGAAGACGCAAATTGGAATGAATATACACTAAGTCTTCAGCTCTTTTTGCAGCCAACCGGTTACGCTTCATTGAGTGGATAAAGGAGTATGTACTCCAATTCCGTTCAGCGGCAGAAGAGCTTGCAACTTGGAGAGAAAACCAACAAAATTAAAAATAAAATAAAAAAATGCAAGATAAATTCAAGAATGTTAAGTGTTAAATTTTACAATACAAGTGGCAAAAAAAAAAAACTTACTTGTGAGAGGATCTTGATTGCAAGAGGTTGGAGGTACATATAATCTTGACCATGGAGGTACCACCATGTAAGACCATCCATTTTGTATTGGTCTCTAGCAACAGAAGCATTATGATTTTTTGATTTTCCTGTGACAAACATTCCAAATTCTCTCATGACACTTGCATGCACTTCTGGATCACTGAACATTCTACTAAATGCCGTCTTATACCCATTAGCAACTTCAGCATCTCTATATGGCGGTATTCTCCCTGGGATAGAAAGCACTTCAGTGGTATAGTACCTCGGAGATAGGGCATATGCAAGGAGGTGCAATGGAGTTGTCATCTTGTTCCAACGATGAAGAACAATTGCTTCCACCCTTTTGTACAAGGTGTCTTCAGGATCATTCTCTTTTTTTGTATTTCTATTTTTATTTTTTCCAACATTGTGTCCATGCTATCATAGACATCCCCCAAGCATGGTTCATCTGTATCAACAAACCGAAGCATAGACATGATAGGTTCGGTGAATTCCAATACATAATTCACACGATCCCACCAATCGTCATTCAAGATCAATGCCTTGACTTTTTGGGCCCTCTCTGAATTTGATTGCTTCCATATACCCATTGGTTGCTAATAACCATTTGACTCAATGCATCTTTCACCTTCACAAGTCGTCTCAGAACAACTGTGTGAGATGCAAACCGGGTCTCGGCAACCTAAGAACATGTTAATAGTAAGTTAATGACACATTTAAAATATGTAAATAATGCAAAAAATTATTTTATTCAATTATGTAAAACATGACATAAATGATAAATGAAACTAAATATATTAAATTTTAAAATTTACCTTCAACAATTCCAATGTTGAAAAAGTTCTGAAAATTGCTTGTGACATATGGTGGTTTGTCACAAACATCTGGATCTCCTCAGACTCCTGGTATATTTCTTTCACCCACTCTATTTGGGTGCCAATTGCTTGCATCACCAAATTGAGGGAGTGTACAGTGCACGGTGTCCAAAAGATGTGCTCATATCTGGCCTCTACCAAAGCACCTGCAGCCCTGCAAACTTTTGCATTGTCCGTAACTACTTGGACAACATTTTCACTACCCACCATCTCTATGGAGTCAATGAGAATCCTGGAAATGAACATTGCATCTTTCACTTGCCCTTCACAGTCAACCGCCCTCAAAAACATTGCCCCCTTGGGGGACACTGCAATAACATTAATCAATGGACGGTTTTTGCAATCTTTCCATCCATCGGAAACAATAGATACACCTGTTTCAACCCAAGAATCTCTAATTGGTTTTAGTTGGGCCTCTACATATTTCCTCTCTTTTTGCAATAAGGTGGTACGCACCTTTTCATACCCAGGACTTGTGAAATCAGGAGGTGCACTATTTATTGCTGACACCATGTCCTTCCAATATGGTGATCTCACCAAGTTGAATGGAAGACCATTGGCATAGAGGCAACGTGCAATTTTTTCTTCAGCAATATCTCTTGCCTCCATTTTAAATGCTTTCTCTAATGGACCTCTCTTGCGGGTGGTGGTTTCTGTTCTTCATCTTCTTCTTCCGTAGAGGGTATAGACAAGAAGGGATGTCTAGAGGGCCTAACTATCTGATGAGTGGGTAATGTTTGTTTTTTCTTTCCGGAACTATAACTAGTTTGTTTTCCTCTTGCAATTGAATTGTCGGCATCTTCTTGTTCTTTTATAAATCCTGCTATTTGTACAGTAGATAACCCCTTCTTATCTGGACCCACACACATGTTAATCCCTTTACCACCAGGGCCCATAAAATGAAGTTTTACTCGGTAGTAGGAGCTATTATATTGTGCATTGCAAAAATTACACTTCCAAACAAACCCCCCACCTCCAGGAATTTGTGAAATTCGTGTGGTATGTCTCCATAAAGGAGATCCTTTATCAATTTTAAACTTTTGGCTTCCATCCCCACCCACTGAACTTTGACTACTTGCCATTGTTGCAATCTATAAAAAAAATGAAAAAAAAATATATATATTTGAAAAACTTCTTCACAAACTTGAAAAAATTCATCAAAAACTAAGAAACTTAAAAAAAATCATCAAAAGATTGAAGAATAGGGTTTAAATGCATACCTTGAACACTTAAATCTCCTTTGTAGAATCTATTTGCCACTCCACAATCGATCTCCTTCAAATGCAATCACCTCCCTTCAAAATGCTAAGATGGACACAAATTATGGAGAGAGCAAAATGAGAGGTAAAAATGAAATGCTTTAGTGTTAAAATGCCTCATATTGGGTCGTTTTAGGGTTTTGTAGCAAAATAGAAATAAAAAAATTGCTTTTTATTCACTTTTGGGCCCACTTTTGAAGTGCTGGGCCGTGGGTTCCCCGGAGTTAGAGGGTACGGTACCAGGGTCGATTACCGCAGACCCTTAGAAACATTTGATGCATACAATCTGCCTAATGGGTCATGGGACTTCGCTCTGGCTATCCTTCCAATTCAGACTACGAACCGTCGCAGGGTTCACGAACCAGATTCGAGACCTGCGGGAATAATCCTGTTCTTTCTGTGATTGACCGACTTGGAACCCTCAAAATGATGACCTCATTGTAAAAGACAAGTGATAAGCATTGCAACACCGAGGCAAAAAGCGAAAACAGGGGGTCCCCATTTGCAATGGGGCGATGTGAAATGGTCACAACAGGTAGTTCCAACTCATATGCTACTGCTCCACCTTTCTGATAACCTTGAACGGCCCATAGAAGCGAGGTTTGAGCTTCTCAGCTCCACTCTTCTTGAGAGTAGACTGTCGGTAAGGCTGTAATCGGAGATAAACCATATCCCCAACCTCGAAAGAGCGCTCAACACGCCTCTGTGATCATACATCTTCTGCTGATTCTGTGCAATCTGCAGATTGTTCTTCAATGATTTCATGATGTCTTGACTTTGCTGCAATAAGTCCTTGGCTTGAGGGGCTTTGCTATCGCCAAACACCAAATCAGCAAAGCTAGGTGCTTCATAACCATAGAGAGCCAAGAAAGGTGACATCTTGATTGACATATGAAAGGAAGAATTATAACAGTACTCGCCTATGTGAAGCCACTTGACCCATGCCCTTTGCTGCTCCGAAACATAGTTTCTCAAGTAGCCTTCCAACCACTTGTTCACTATTTCAGTTTGTCCATCTGTTTGGGGGTGATAACTAGTGCTTGGAGTAAGCACAGTACCACTCATTCTGAAAACCTCCTGCCAAAAAGTGCTTAGGAACTTGCTGTCCCTATCACTCACAATGTTTTTTGGCAGCCCATGTAACCTAAACACCTCATGAAAAAACAGATCTGCAACTTGAGCTGCTGAAAAAGAGCTGGTAATGGCGAAGAAGTGAATAAATTTTGTTAGTCTATCCACTACCACATAGATACAATCCTTCCATTGGACCTTGGGCAACCCTGTGATGAAGTCCATCGATATACTTTCCCATTTTTGATTGGGAATAGGAAGAGGTTGCAGCAAACCAGCTAGTAGAGTGTGCTCATTCTTGTTCATTTGACAAACGGGACACTCTTGAATGTAGCGTTGAACTTCTCCTTTCAACCCTTTCCAAGAAAATCTTTCCCGGATCTGCCTATATGTCTTAAAGAATCTTTGGTGACCAGCAAGCGAAATGTCATGAAATGTCAACAAAATCTTCTTCCTGAGCTTAGAATCTGCCACCAGAAAGATTCTACCCTTGTAGTGTATCAATCCCTCAATCACCTTGTACCTTTCGTCATGAAAAGTACCCTCAATGATGCTGGTTGCAAATTGATTTTTGGCATAATTAGCAAGCAACATGTCCTTCCAATCAGAGGTAAGCTCACACAAGGAGCTCAAATGGGGTCTCCTAGACAGAGCATCAGCCACAACGTTATTTTTTCCTTTGACATACTCAATGTCAAAGTCGTAAGCTTGAAGCTTACTCACCCACTTTTGTTGCCTCTCGTTCAGATCCTTCTGATGCATGAAGTGTTTAAGACTATTGTGATCAGTCTTAACCACGAACTTGTTTCCCACCAAATACTATCTGAACTTAGCTAATGCATGCATAATGGCAAGCATTTCCTTGTCATAAATGGAGTAGGTTCTTTCAACACCTCTTAGCTTCCTACTCTCAAACACTATTGGGTGTTTGTTTTGCATCAAAACAGCCCCAACTCCTTCACTGGATGCATCACACTGTAGCTCGAAAGGCTTGGAGAAATCCGGGATAGCCAAAACCGGACAAGAGCTCATGATCCTCTTAAACTTATCAAAAGTTGTTTGAGCCTTTTCTGACCAACAAAAGGCTCCCTTTTTCGTGAGATCAGTAAGAGGAGCAGCATTCTGTGAGTAGCCTTTCACAAATCTACGATAAAATCCACACAGTCCCAAAAACCCTTTCAACTGAGTCAAGTTCTCAGGAGATGGCCAATCAACAACTGCTTTGATCTTTCCAGGATCAACCTTTACTCCCTCAGCACTGATTATGTGGCCAAGGTACAGTAACTCCTCCATTCCAAATTCACATTTGGACTCTTTGGCAAACAGGCTCTTAGACTCTAAGATGCTAAGCACTTCCTCCAAGTGCTTGAGATGTTCTTCCCAAGTTTTGCTATAAATCAAAATGTCATTGAAGAATATCAACACAAACCTCCTTAACTGCTTCTGAAAAACTCTGTTCATACAAGACTGGAAGGTAGCAGGAGCATTAGTCAGCCCAAATGGCATGACTAGAAACTCGAAGTGGCCATAATGACATCTGAAAGATGTCTTCTCAACATTAGATCCTCTCATTCGAATCTGGTGGTAACCCGATCTCAAATCGATCTTCGAGAAGAACTTGGCCCCATGTAGCTTATCAATGAGCTCATCTATCCTTGTAATGGGGTATCGGTTTTTGATGGTGCTTTGATTCAAAGCACGATAGTCCACACACATGCGCATGGTGCCATCCTTCTTCTTCACAAGAACCACTGCAGATGCGAAAGGGCTCTTGCTTGGACGAATGAAACCCATCTCCAAGAGCTCCTGAATGTTTTTCTCGATATCATCCTTCTGCTTCTTAGGATACCGATAGGGAGTTGTAATAACAGGTTTAGCTCCTTCCTTGAGCTCTATGATATGCTCCGAACCCCGTTCAGGTGGTGGTCCAGGAGGTAAATCAGCAAAGACCTTGCTCTTCTCTGTGAGTAGGGACTGAACATCAGGAGGATAGTCTCTCTTAGTGTCAACTGGACTAGTAGGAAGAATCATACATTCTGCAGCCCACTCAACTTGGTCGTGACGAACCAGCCTTGCCATTCTCTTGAATGACACAACCCGAGGGCCCCCGTTGGACATTCCTCTTAGTACTACCTGTTGTGACGTTTTTCACACATCGCCCCATTGCAAATGGGAACCCCCTTATTTTGGCTTTGCTTTTGGTTTAGTGTTGGTTTGTTTTTGTTGTTGTCTCTCTCTCGTTCTATCTATCTTCTGGGGATGTGCCCACCTTTGAACGTAAATTGAGTTTTTGGCCAAGTCTGGAAATTAGGGTTTTGAGCTTCCTTGCCAATTTGAGGTCGAACGAAGTCAATAAATTAAGATTTGAGACTAACATATTCGTCAGCATGTTTCCAGCAGGCTCCCAGCCAATTTTCATCAGATTCCAAGGTGCTTACTATTTTTAGTAAGTGCACAGTTCAGGGCAATTTGTCAGCTATTTTGAGATTCCGACAGTCTCCCAGTACTCAGAGCACATCAGGCTGCTCGTATGCAAGATTTGAGCTAAAATAGACAACTTACTATTTTTAGCAGTCTGGCTTCCGGCACGAATTTCAGGGTCCAGATGCAGAGTTTTTTCTTTGCATGTTTGGATATTCCTTCTGGGTTTTTCGAGACCTTCGCGATGATGTAACATGCAAGACGAGGCGACCACTTTCAGGATTCAGCCTTCCGAGGCTATTTTTAGGGTTTGCATGTTAGGGTTTCTTTTGCATGTCGGGTGATTCCTGATGGGTTTTTCGAGAGCTTCGCGATGGTGTGACATGCAAATGGAGATATTCACTCAGTAAGGAACTTGCTATTTTTAGCAGGTGCGTCCCGGCAGCCGCTTCCCAGCAGTTCAGATTCACGAGCTGATCGCAGTATTGCAGAAACAAAGGCAAACCGAGTTCATTTGGTATGCATGCAAAGCAAATTAGGGTTTCCAACTTCGGAGCCTAAAAATAGGCGTAAAAACTCAGAATCTTCAAAAACCGGTGTAAACCACCGCGATCAGCATTCTTCAGGCTATCTGCTGGTGAAATTTCAAGTCAAACGGAGCACTTACTATTTATAGTAAGACAATTTGGAAACTGGCTAAAAATAGTAAATCCAGCGCATGCGTCAGTGTCAGCCAGCAGGTCACGTGGTGAGGAGCGCCTCATTCGAATTTCAACTCGATCAGAGCTTGGGAGCTATCAAAAACATGAGGTTACTATTTATAGTAAACCACCTTCAGAAACATGCTAAAAATAGCAGGGTGATTAAAAATGGCAGTGTCGACAGGATAACAAGGTCACGAGGATGCAATACGCAAAATTTCAAGCCGTTCCGAGCTTCAGAGACGCAAATTCAGAGTACTTACTATAAATAGCAGGGCATGAGAAGCTGGCGAAGACGAGAAAAATAGCTAAGTTTGGAACTTCATCCTTCACTTCCTTGAAAATGCACCCATCTCAGCTGAAGGTCATGAAATTTCTCTAAGTGTTGGGCTCGTCCTTCACACAGGCCAAAATGCGCCCAAGGAGGAAAAGGTCAAAGGAAAGTCAACACGTTTATCCTGCAGGCATAGCAAAATGCGCCCTCAAGCATAAATGGCTGAGAAAATTTCTAAGTCAAAAAACTCCATCCTCCTGCCTGGGCAAAATGCGCCCAACTTGAAGAAGAAAAAGTTGAAAATTTTCTAAGTCTGAGACTTCATCCTTCACCAGGGGTAAAATGCGCCCACATGCAAGCTGGAGACATTCAAAAAATTTCTAAGTATAAAAAGTTCATCCTCCTTCATGGCTAAAATGCGCCCAAGGGAGAGAAAGGTCAAAGAAGTCAAAGATATTCATCCTTCAGCATAGGCTGAATGCGCCCACATGACAGCAAGATGCTAAAAATTTTCTAAGGGAAGAAACTCGTCCTCCACCCTAGGCTAAATGCGCCCAAATCAGGGCATGTAAGGACAAAAGCTAATGCGTTGGAGAAGATTCCACCTTTCAGCAAGCTGAAATGCGCCTAAAAAAGAATAAGTCAAAGGGGTCAACACTATTCGTCCTCCTCCTACATGAAAATGCGCCCAAAGCATGGCAAGTAAAGACAAAATAAGGAAGTCAAGGTGGCGCTTGAAGTTTCATCCCTCTATACATGCAAAATGCGCCCATGAATCAAAGCAAGCAAGAGTAAGTCAAAGGGTCAATGTATTTCATCCTTCACCACCTCAAATTTGCGCCCATCCTCCTTGCATGCCTAAATGCGCCCAAGTTAGGTAAATGAAGCTGGTAAATGAGGTAAAATGTGGTTAAAAATATTTCAAGGCGTGGTGAGAGCTTGGTAAATGCTAGGCGTTTTTTCTTCTTCAAGCCCCAATATGCGCCTAAGGTGGTAGGTGATGTTGGAGAATTTTTCCTAAGGCGTGGCCAAGGTGATATGTGTGAGACAATATGCTAGACGTGATTTCAAATTTCTCTAATTGGTATGTGCTCAAGGTGAAGTGTGCTAGAAAATATTGCAAGATGGTGGATGTGTTACCTAGGCGTTGGAGGTAAAGACTTATAGCACAAAGTAAGTATCCTTCTTCACACACAATATGCGCCCAGGGCACAAAGAGGAGAGATTTAAATATACTAGGCATGGTGAAATAAAATACAAGTTGTTGGCAAATTGCCTAGGCGTTGAAATTGCCAGACACAAAAAATAAATTAGGTGTGATGCGCCTTCAAGAAAATTTTCTAAGCAAGTTGAAATAAAATTCTTCACCACAGGAAGTTGATGAAATTTTCTCACCACTGGCAAGATGGATTGAAAATGAATGAAATTTTCTAAGGCAGATTTCAAAAAAATGACTAAGTGATTCAAATTTTCTAAGGCACAAAATATTTTCTCCCTTAGAAAAATGCCTAAGTCTGGAGAGGTGGTGGGATTTTCCTTGAAGCACAGATGAGCCGCCAGAGATGAAGTCAGTGAATGTCAGCTCCACAAGATTGATAAAATTTTCCAAGTCAGAGCAAAATTCTCAGAGGGGATCGAAGAACAAGAACAAAATTGTTGAAAGAATATTTTCTAAGGTTCAAAATTCAAGAAAATCAAATGAACCCGTTCGTTGGGTACCCATGAATTCGAAGCATTCTGAAAGAAATTTTCTTCTGGGTATCGAAGATTGCCGATGAGGGAGTTGATTTTAAGGTCTTCCACAGTTTATCGAGGATTCTAGGATGAAGATTTTAAGTGGGCACTAGGTTGATGAATTTCCTAAGGGAAATTTGAAAATTTTCTAAGGCAAATGTGAAGAAAATGTGTTTTCAAGGTGAAATCCTCCAGACGATGAATTTGAAAGAAACTGCCTAGGTGAATCTGCTTAAATCCTTCATGAAGATAGTTTTCTTGAGCCAGAGGTGAATAAAATCAAGGTTGTCAGAGCTCCAGCGAGTGAAATGAATTTCTTGAAGATGCAGTTGAAGTAGATGATACGCCTTTGAAGAAGATGGATTGGAATTTGGCTAAGGCATGAGGAATCATAAAAGGAGGATAAAGTTGACTAGCGAGGATGATGGGCCCTTGAAGATCAGAACGTGAAAATCCCGGTGAGTAAGTTAAGATTATATTATGAAGTGTTCTAATACTCTTCTCCTCGCTTGTTTTGCAGGAGGAACGTTGAGACCAGGCAGTGATGACTTAGGTGATCAAGCGGATACTCCAAGACTACATTTCAACCTCGAAGGATGAAAATTGCGAAATTGGCTAAGTGTTAACTCAAGATGGAAGCTCGAACAAAGTTGAAGAACAACGTCAAGAAAGAAGATCAAGAATAGTGTGAACGCGTCTACAAACGGAATCTTCTAGAAGGATGATGGTGGGCATTATGGCGCATTTATTACCCCACTCTCCTTTGTGGCGGTTTTTAGGGCAAATCTTGTTTAGGGCTGAGGTGGCACGATTCTGGCCACTCTATTGATTGTAACCCTAGCCGTCTTTTGGGACTTGGCTAGCTATATAAAGGGGGAGTCCCCCTCATTTGTAACTCAGTAGTAGTTGATAGAGAAGATTAGAGTAGAAGTTAGAATAGAGGGATAACTTAGAAGTAGCCTAGTATAGATTGATAGTGTAGTTTGAAGAAGAGGGAAAGTTTTCCCCTTTGAAAACTTTGTAAGAAATTGTTGTGAACACTCTCTCAATAAAAGAGTTTTTCATTGATGGTGAACTTCGTCTTTGTTGTGAGTAGCTAGCAAGGTTTCTTCGTCCTTCTGATTCAAGTAGTGACTTAAAGTAGAATAAGTTTCATTTCATGCAAGTAGAAGATAGTAATTGTGAAATGTGGTGCTTGATCTAAGCAACTTCGTCTATCCATACCACTAGTGTATTTGCTGATGGTGAATGCGCCTTGTGTGGTCAACTGGAATATCATGCACTTAACTTCAATCATAGTTTGAATGATGGTATGCGTCGTTGTGATGGTATCTTCATGTCAAGTGGTGGTTTGAACATCTTTAGTCATCTCCCTTGAAGATTGCACCGACTCCGTGGAAGCTGTCCGATGCGAGGCAAAGCGAAGTTCGGTTGAAGTTTGCTGAAGTTGAGCTCCATACCCCACACCTTAGAGTAGATTAGAATCTCTAAACCCTACCCCATTTCAATTCAGTACTTTCTGATTAGAATAGGTAACCCGCACCTCATAGATAAATCTTTCAAGCATTTGAATTCCTTTCCCCGCTGCTGAACAATTCCGTAAGTCCCCTTGAAATACCAGCAAATCACATCAAGCCAAACTGAGCCTATTCGCACTAAAGGAACCTTGGAGTTGAACGTACGAACTTTCTTGCAATCTTAGCGTGCGGAATACTTTGATCAAGAGAGAATAGGGAAGCTGTTGGCAACTTTATTCTGCGTTGGTGCGGTCACGAAAAACACATCAACACTACCCTCTTCCCATTGGATTGAAACTTGAGCTCCATAGTTTGCAGATTTAAGGAGATCTCTCCAAGGGAACACAGCCATTGAATGCCTAGAACGGTATCCGTATCTCCAATGTTGACTACATAGAAGTCGTCCTTGACTTCATAGTTTCCCAACTGCATAGTCATGTTTGAGATCTTCTTGGTACATGAAATATGGAATCCATCAGCAACCATGACCTTGAAGCCTTCAAACTCTTCTGTTTGCAGCCCCTTCTTTGCCACCACAACTTCATCAATGAAGTTATGTGTTCTCCCAGTGTCGATCAAAGCAACTATTCGCTGCCCCTTAATCATCCCTCGAACCTTGAAGGATTCATTTCTTTGAAAACTCGAAAGTTGAGCCAAAATTCCTCCGCTTTCCTTTTTATCTTTAGACTCTTATGGGCCTCTTTCCACTTCACTATCTTCAAAATCAGATTGCTGGTTTGAAAAATCAGAATTACTTTCACCAGTTGAATAGTACTCAATCTGATTAAATTTAACTCCTTTTGGGCAAACATGATCTTGAGACCATTTTTCCCTACACCGGAAACATAATCCCTTTCTTTTGAGTTCGTTCAGCATCTCAGGATCTAATCTTGTGACATGAGGATTATGATGTTTGAACTCCTTATGCTGAGGTCTCAAAGGGGGTCTTTGATGAGGTCTTTTCCCTTTATCCCCTTTGTGAAAGGATGGCCTGGGTTGAAACTTTGCCTTCAAAGCTGCCCATTCCATGTTTCTTGCCTTCTTCATGGCCTCCTATAGGGAGGGTGGATCAAAAGCTTTAATCCATCCCTTTAGTGGTTCCGTCAATCCTTCACTGAAAAGGATCACCAACCGTCTCTCCGTGATTCCAGTGACCATGACTGAGAGTCTCTGGAACTCAACTATGTAGGCATCAACTATGCCATACTGCCTCAACTGTGCCAATTCTCTGAAATGAATTTCAGGATCCTTTTTCTCAAATCTCTCGATGAGCCTATTGGTGAACTCATCATAGGTTGTGATAGACCGATGACCCAAAGTGACTAGGCCATGGTACCACCACTCGTGCGCCACCCCATCTAGGTGTAGCGTAGCGAATTTAATCGCCTCCTCTTCCCCCATGGGTCTAAGAGCTAGGTAGTTATCCAGCTTCTGTATCCAAGCTCGAGCTGAACTGTTATCACTCCTGTCATAGTGTGGAAGTAAAACCTTGTTGACAGCTTGATACAAATCCCCTTGAGCTGTTGTTCTTCTTTGCTCATGATGTCTTCCTTGTCCCTTATTCTTCCTTTTATGATCCATAAAATCATTATAGGACATATCCATCTTGATTTCATCAGAGAGAGAATCATACTCCGCACGGCCAAGTCTCAACTGCTCCACGAATGAAGCATTCTCTTCAGGATCAGGTTGAGTGTTTGCGGGCACCAAAAAGGTGGGTTTGAAAAGCCTGGCTGAGATGTAAGTGTTGTGTGAAACATGTTGAGCTGCATGTCCGTCATGCTGGTTAGAGGCACTGTGTTCTCCTCTATTTCCAGGGTTACTTTGTGGAGTTGTGTTCTGGCCCACTTTCCCCATCATGAGAGATACCATGTCCATCAAGGCATCCATCTTCCTTTCAAATCTCTTTCCGGGACTTATAGATCTCTCTCGTCCCTTTCCACTGTCATCTCTGTTGTTGGTAAACCTCTCGTTACCCCCAACTGATCTCTCACCTTCTGCCATGTCTGTTTCCTGAGAAGACTCCCAATGAGCCCTCAAAACCTCTGAAGCTGTCTGACCTTCTGGAGCCTGATAGGGCTGGAACTGTTTTCCAACTTTCTTGTCTTCCCTTGCAATGTATCTCTTTTCTCTGTCACTCATAGACGGCTTGTTCACAGGATGGCAAGATCTTGGCTCTGATACCACTGAAATATTCCGAGCCAAATTTTTTCGTTTTTTCAATTGCAAGTTACAAACAAACGCACCTGTTAAGGTTAGATCTAAACCCAAATGATGCTGAAGCAACTCTAACCAAGAATGTGCCCTCGAAGGACGACCATATGGTCAGAGGATCCCTATCACTAGTAAACTGAAATGACTCAACGTCAAGAATGTGCTTTCCAGACCGAGACGGAATGGGAGCTACCATATGACGGAGATGCTAAGAATTACAATGCGATTAAAGGAAATAAACTAGAATGCTGAAAGTAACTCGACACCCAGAATGTGCTTTCTGACCCGGAGTGGGAAAGTAGCTACCATAGGGCGGAGATAAAGTAAATACAATAGCAAATGCTGAAAGTAGAGTTGAGCATTACAAATTGATAAAGCAAGATTATAAACTGCTGTCAGTACTACTACCAGCTTACAATATGTTAGACAATGCCTTGCTATCAATACGAATCGAAATGTAAATAGAGCTGCAACAATATTTATAGAATTCCGTTCAATGAATAAGAAAGCTTTAATCAGAAACTGCACTATTAAGGCCAACCTGATAATCTGATTTTTGACAGTCCGGATCTTCGCATGCATGAACAGCAGCCCTATATCTCACAAATTCATTCACAACTCACTCCAAACTTAATCAAATTCCACCAAACAAAATGCAATATGATCCTAATATGATGGCGACCAACTTAGAACACTGAAACTCACTCGAAAGACTATTTATTTAATGCACGAATCCCAAGGCAGATCTGAATAGTACGGCCCAGCAAGAGGGGCGATTTGCATTTAAAAAACACAGCCTTCAAATAAAAATCTGCAACTTTATGAGATGGGTCGCCCCTTGCAAACAGATAGAATGAAACAATACCCAGAAACACTCTTTTTTGTATTTTTTGATTTACGAATTAAAAGGACAATCTGCTGTACTAAAATGCAATTTCCATAATTTCTCTAACATGCATAAAACTGAACTAGAAAACCACAAGCTGATTACAATGCACACATCTCAATGCAAACTCATAAACTATACTATTTCACCACTAGTCGCTATCTTTCAAGCGAGAAGCAATGCCAAGCTAGGAGGTGTACATTCCTCGAAGCAATCCCAAAGCCAATCCGGCAGCATAACATTCCTGTAGACAAAAGATGATGAAAAGAGAACCAAAGGCTTCCTTTTATAATTTGCTGTTGACCTTCTCGAAACCCTAATCTTCTTTTCAGGGTCAAACCTTAATCCTCCAATAGAATGGCGTCCCTTTCTTCAAAGCTTCAATTTGACTTTTTAATTAAATTCAATCACTTAATATTGGCGTCCCATCTTAAGGCTTTAATTTAACCTTAATAATTATAAATTAACTTAATGATGAAACCACCCACCAAGATACCTTTTAAAACAACATTAAGTCAATCGGTAGGCCAAGGGGGCCAATATAACATTAAGATATAGCGTTATTTTAGGTGAATTGACATCTCTCCAAACCCATCCAGAGCCAAAATAAGATAAAATAGCCGAATTGAGTTGACTGAAGAGGAAAGTCAATTGTGCCGAGACCAGGAGGACCACTGCCAGAAATAGAATTTACTAAAAATAGTAAATTCCAGAAAATACTCAGAATGCCAAGAGAAACATATCACTGCGAAGCCCACAGAAAACCCAGAAGGAATCCGCAGTTCAATCACCAATTCACGAGCAATCGCAACCTCCATACAAGAAACCCTAATCAAACCGTCCGAGTAGCCTACGGGTCTCCAGAATAGGCCAACGGTCATCTGAGAAGATCATGCTCGAGAAGGGGATATTACACGTGTCTCTTAGAGGCAGGGTTTCCTCACATATTTATGGCGGATCCTTCCTTGATATGCAGATATTGAAATCGATAGATACTCTTCTCCAGGGAGACCACATACTTCAAAGAAGACTCAGACGTGTGACTGCAGTTACGGGGATATAATCTCAAAATATTTAATCTCATTTAACAGTGGGTCTAAGGATATGTAAACAAATGTTGGACTATGAGCACCTTCCATTTTGTTATAGGAAATGTTTTCAAGTAGGGCATTTATTGTTAGCATGCAATAAGGAAAAGACATACATCTCACAAAGGTACAATAACTTCCCCAACTTGAATTGCTAGGGTTGGAAAATCATTATATATGGTGCTAAGGGTGGCTATGTCTTCTCCCTCATTGCCTCACTTCTTTGACAATGTTTAGTCACTCCTAGGTGTTAGCAAAGGTATGGATATCAAGGTGTTGGCTAACTCAGGAAAGTCAACTAAGGAGAAATTTTGGCAAAGGTATGGATATCAAGGTGTTGGCTAACTCAGGAAAGTCAGCTAAGGAGAAATTGATGGTTACCCTAAGTAGCTAGTTTGATTGATGGTTGTTTCTACCACATTGCCTTCTTCCTTGCCTTGCTTTTCTATTGGTGGTTAGGACTCCCCTAGCTTTAGGTAATTTATCTTAGGGATACAAAGGCAAGGCCTTTGTAGATTTGGGATTATTGGAGCAAATAATGTTGAAAACCTTCTATCCAATATCATCCTAGAAAGAAAAAAATATTGTTCAGGAGAGCCAATATGTTAAGCTTACAACTCCTTATAGAATTCAAAATCTAGCTTTGGCTAAGAAACTATCTCAAGAAGAAGAATGGGGTATTAATGCCTATATTCCTGAGTTAATTTTAGATGCTATAGATGATTCATATTCTTCTTTGCCTTTGTCTTCAAATGGTGAGGTGGACAAGGAGGTTTAAGGTTGGACAAAAGTGAATAAAAGAAAGAGAAATTCAAAAGAATTTGAACCAATCAATATGGTTCTTCAATCTTGAAGCAAAATTGGATATAATTTTTTCTACATGCTATGTTTATTTTAGGTAGTTCATGCATTTTATGGCTATTTGTTGTATTACGAACTAAAGTTGCGTGGACATGGATACACATATGGATACCTCCACTTTTCAAGATCCCTAATATGGATATGCATGCATAACACACACACACACACACACACACAACACAATATTATAAGTTATTCAAAGAGATCTTTATTACTTTAGAAGAAATATAGAAACATAGTTGCTACATATTCCAAAATGTTTCTACTTAGATATATGTTTCACCATCTAAGAAAAATTCAAATACACTAATATGCATGTTATAAAAGAACTCATTACTATTCTCCTAAAATTGGAGTTCTAGATCATCAAAATTAAAAAAAAAAACCTAGGATAGTTGGATTGAGTGCAACCACCAACTAGAGTTTTAGAACCGAATGAAAATGCACTAGAGGATCCTCCTACTATCTAACAATTCTCAATAATAGAATTGAGATATGTCAATGCATTTTTGGATACATCAATGTCACTTATATTAGGTTGCACATCCCAAAGTTTATTATTTCCCTTCATGTAGTTTGTGGAGGAATAGGACTAGAGACAAAGGTTTTGAATGAACATATACAAATTTCTCTATTTTATTAGCTACCAACCTATTTTGTTTCACAAAATGAATGAAGTCATGTGTGCTCCATTTCCTCTTCAATGCAAAAGAACTCGAAATCTTTAAAAAAAAATTGATATTGCGAGATACAAAGATGCAAACAATCAAACAAAAAATAAAATAAGAAATTATTTAAACTAAAATGTAATTCATATAATGTTAAACTTGAGATAGAATTTCGATAGCCATTTTTTGCAAATGCTTAGTCATGACACCATGAAAGTTCCACCACTACACAAGGACCATTTCCTTTTTTATCAACATTTGCATAAGTTCCATAAGAAGATGCAAAAATTTTAAACTCATCTCAACTTTTCAGAGTAACTCTAAGATTGTAAATGGCTTTTTCAAGACATTTTTATTTCCACCAACTACCTCAACATCGGTATTTGGTGTTGTTGTATTTGGCATTGTGAATATGTCAAAGTGATAGTACTTGTGGTTTAAATAATATGCAAAAAGTTGTAAAGTTGTGATTTTATCCCACTTCTTGATTACCTCAATATCTTTTTATAAAAAAAATCCAGAGGGATCTTTTTTTTTCTACAATTATGTCTCTAACTTGATTCACCATGGTATCTATGCACTCGTAGATGTCACTTTATATTGACTTATGTGTGCTACAACGACAAATGAGAGTATGTAGGTTTAGTGAAAAAGAGTAAGTAGTCTACTTGAGCCCACCAATCATCATCATAAATGAATGTCTTGATATTCACTCTACTTGTTTGAGATTGCCTCCAAACTACCAAAATATCACAAATCACCATAATTTTTAAGGCTTGTTTCATCTCCACAAGCCTTTTAAGAACAATATAGCACGTGGCAAAACAAGTCTCTAACACTTGCAATTAAAGAATAATAACTTTTAAAAATATAATAAATGTTTTTGATTAGGTAAGTAGGGATTTTGAAAGGTCCTTAATCCCTTTTACATCAAGAAAGATTCAGCAATAAGGCCAGCAAGACAAGAAACAACCACCAGACGAGATAGCCCAAAAGGCACAACCAAAAGACAACAAAAAAACAGAACGAAAAGCAGCAGGGGATGCCACCTCACCACCCCACCAAAAACTAAGCTAAGGTGGTTTAAAGAATTGTTCTAGTGATTTTTGCTTAATCATAATACAGGGATTCCTCTCCACCAATCTTTTCAACTTTTTGTTACAAGGAGAGGAGACAAGACCACCACTAGAAACAGCCAAGCCCAAAGAATCGACAGAGGGGTCCAACTTAGAGGGATCATCAACATCATTCTAAAGCTCTTGACATATAGTGGAGTCTTCCACAACATTTGTCACCTTTTTTATTTTCTTCCAAACAGTGTGTTGTTTTTTCTTCTTACAACAAGTAAAGGAGGCATGACCCACTTTACCACAAGAAAGACAAATAATTAGAAAGTCTTCATAATCAATCTGCTGCACCCACTTACCAAATATAGAAGATAAAGTAATCTTAGTGGGAAGAATACAGCTATTCTCCACTAACACACAAAATCTAGCAGCCAACAAATGCTTCATTGATTTAGTGACCTTATCTGTAATACAATACTGACCAAAGGAATTAGCAATACACATGAAAATCTGTTTAGTCCAAAACTCCAAAGGCAGCCCTGACAAACAGACCCAAATAGGAAACTTAAAAGTATCTGTCATTGGGTTGAAACCAAGGAACCACATTTGGAGACACAGTCCATTCGAGCCAAGAAACCAGGGGCCCTCATGAAGGACCCTAGAACAATCTTCAACGTAGGGACAAGAGAACAAAATGAAGCTATTACACAACGCAGTAGCCTCAACTCTAATCTTCCAAACCCGAAGATCCCAACTTCTAACAACGTGGAAATTAGGACGATTACCACAAAATCTCCCAACCAAGGAGGACTTGAGCCAATTCAAAGACTCCACTATAACATTACAATCGACCTCTAATTGTCGGTTAGACAAATCACTTACCTCCTTAGCACGAAACTCTTCCAATGTGGGGGCAGTAACAGTAGATGAAGCAGAAGCAATCTTCCACAAACTCTCAACCGCACAATCCAACCCATCAGAGGGAGGCTCAGAGACCGAAGGGGTCAAGGGGGAACCAACAAGAGCTCCAGAAAGAGGAGGAGAAATATCATCCCCCTCTTCAACAGCAGGGAGAAGAAATCCCTTTTTAAGGCCCATCTTAGGTTTGGGAGCAGGAACAACGACCATAGGAGAAGGTGGAGGAACCCTAGTAGAAACAACCTCACTTATAGGAGAAGCTACAGCCTACCCCAGAGAACCAGAACCAACACAGACCAAGCCATCTTTCTTTCGCAAACTACAAGTAGCCTCCCCACTCAGATAAGGGGAAACAGGAGCAGCATGAGTGGAAACATCCTCCATTCAATAAATGTTCTGCAACAAACAGTCCTGAAGAATAGGAGCATTCTAAGTAAGGAAACCCTTACATAACCTAGGAAAAGGAGAATGAGACTCCTCCACATTCTTTCTAACCTCCTCACACCCCCACGACTTCCTACGAGCTTCTAAGAGAATATCAAGTATGTCATATCCCCGAAATAGCAATGCCATAAAAACCAAGTGCTAAAATACAAATAAATTAATAAATAAATAAATAGCAATGTTAATATTAAATTTAAAATAAATATGTAATATAAAAACATATGAATATGAAATAGCAATTATAATAATAACATACTGACATATTAGTATTCTAATATTAAATAACTTAATATGAAAATAAATAATAATAAATAAAATAAATATAATTAAAGACAATCTAAAATATCATTGTTATTATAATTGTTAAATATCATTACCAAAACAGGTATTAATATATCTGATTATGGACATTAAATAAGGATAAATATATTAAAATAAATATAAGTATAAATATTTAATATTGAATAACATTTTAACCATATAAATATTGAAAAACACATAACTATAAACATATTAAAATAAACATGTAAACACAATATAAATAATAATCATTAAAATATATATCAAACAAGGCAACCACTAAAGTCACGTCCCTCCAAATAGAAAGAACACGTCTTTCCTAAAAAGTGCATCTCTTCTCAATGTGAGAGGGTATAAAGTATGATTGAGGAAAGAAGGTAAGGGGCATCGAATGAAAGGAAGGAGGAATTTAAAAAGGAACCAAGGAATACATTCAGCCTAATAAAAGATTATGTGAAAATCTGATGACAAGGAATAAGCAGCAATAGAGTAAGTTCATTATAATCATTTTATGCTGGTATATGTTTGATATTTATATTTGTTATTTTTGTGGTAGACTAACATAATTAAGGTCTGAAATTATATTTGTATATATATATTTTATGATCAAAATTAATTATTTTTGTAGTATGTTTATTATGGTTATTATCTGCGAATATAAATATACACATATTTTGTTATTTATATTTGTTACTCTCTTAATAAGCTTCATCATGATTATTTAATACAATTGTGTATTTTGCTATTATATATTTGTATATAAAATAAATACATATAAATATAGATGATATGCATGTTGATGCAAAGGTGAGTATTGCCAATCAATTAGGGATAATTATATATTAGATCTTTATATAGGATATATATATTATATACGATTATGTAATAATGATGCTTGCAGCAATTATTGTGTCTTAATGAGCTATCTTGACATTACCTTGAAGAATAGACTTCGGGCTCAAACTCCCTTTCACTAACACTCAATAGGGAGAGGATGGTTGTGGAGGGAAAGGCTAGTAATTCGATCCCATGGTGGATGTCCCAAGATGGTAATAAGCCTTGAGGGAATCCACTTGAAGATTGGTCAGGCACCCTTTGTAATTTATATTACTGTAAGGCGTCCCTCCTCCAATGAGGTTAGGAAAGAAGAGCCAAGGCAAATATCTATTCCAATCGAGAGTAAGAAGTCACATGCTGTAAGTAGGTCTTCAAGGTAATTTACATTAATAAAATGGTGTGCTGGTAAAATAAATTATATGTCCTAACTTGTGCTTTTATATTTAGAGGATAAGTCAAACAAGGGGACATTAGAAAGTAGGAACTCCTCTTCCTCATCAAGAAGATTGTAAGAGACCTGGTGTCTCTCAACCCCAACTAATACTGAAGAATGCAGATTGTTTTGTGTTTTGATGAATTTGTAGTTTTTGCACATATATGATTTTTGTATTTTTTTTAAATAAGAGATGCCAGACCAATGAAATTGCAACGAAATAAAAGATGCTGAAGCAAATTACGCCTATAAGAGTTCTATAATGGTTGCAAATATCTTTCTTATTCTCAATGAGTGATTACAATGCCAAAAACAATACATGCATACAAAAAGGCAACCAATGCATTATTAAAAACCCGAGTTTTGCTTGCAGCCGCCTGAAGAAGACCATAAATTGTACGGCCTTCCTTGAGAATAGATTTCTCCCACTTAGAAATTGTTGTAATAGCCAACAAGGATCTAGACGCCACCCAAGAGGAAGGTTGGAAGCTGAAAGAAGAGGCATTTGGCTTCAGATGAAAAAAGACGTCCTTGCTGTTGTAGAAAGTACGGCCTGTCAGCAGCATTAAATAATGGTATGGCTTTTGAAAGGTGTGCCAGATGAATGATTTAAGCAGCCCAATCAGAATGTACTCTTCTTTGATGAATTCGATTCAAACCCGAAAGCAAATCTTCTCCAATATGCACAAATTTGACTTCTGGATGAAGCCAACTCTATGAGCAATCTTTAGTTGATCTTTCACAACTTCAGAAAGCTTGACTCTGAAGAGCTATCGTTCTCCAAAGTCTGAAATTGCAGGAATTTGCAGAAACCCTTGTTTCTTCACAAACTCCAAAGTTTTTAGAGAAAATAAGACAAATTAGAATAATCAACATAATGAGTTTGATTTGTCTTTGAGCAAATTAATACTCTTCTCAAAAGCTTGATTCCCCAAAAAGCACTTTATAAAGTTCTAATGATAATTAATTTTCCCTTTTGAAGACTTACGAAAATAATCTTAAGTGGGCGTACTTCTCCATGAGTATTAATTACTCATTAAATATAAATGGCCCCACTTTTATTATAAAGTCATTTAATAACTTTATAATATTCCTTTTAATCATTAATATCTTATAATTTGACTTCATAATATAAAGTCATCAATAATTATTTAATTATCATTAAATGCTCCAATTATCACCCATTAGCTAATTCAACTACCAAACTGGGTCGAGTCTAAGAATGCCAACGGAACCAAGTGCCCTACCAGGAATAGTATGCCCTGATAGCTTGACTTACTACAAATAGTAAGTGCCAAAATATCACTCTATGAACATCTGCAAAGGCTCAAACCTAAATCAGAATGTGGAGTAATGTCCCAACCACTGGATAACTGCAATATAAGACCCTCTAACCACAATTGTCAGTCTACGAGGGTCGAAATGATAGGCTAACCCTACTGCAAAACAAATTGACTAGGAAGGGGACATTACAGTCCGCCCTCCCTAAAATTGCTTGTCCTCAAGCAATCTCAGCTTTGGATGCTGTAAGATCTCCTTTGACTCCCAAGTAGCATCCTCTACCGACAAATCCTTCCATTTTATCAAATACTCCCTGATAACCCACCTCCGAAGGTGTCTCCCTCTGACATCGAGGATGGCCTCAGGTACTAGAATCAACTTCCCCTCGTCATCAAGGGGTGGCAAAACTGGAGAGGGAATAACATGCTGACCCAACACCTTCTTTAGGCGTGAAACATGGAACACATTATGAACCTTGCTATCCGTCGATAGATCCAACTCATATGCAACCTCGCCCACTCGTCTAATAATTCTGAATGGACCATAGTAATGAGGCTTCAACTTCTTTGTGCCACTCTTCCTCAAAGTGGACTGTCGGTAAGGCTGCAACATGAGATACACCTTGTCACCCACTACGAAAGAATGCTCAACCCTTTTTTGATCAGCATACTGCTTCTGCTGATTTTGTTTCCACTGAATATTATCTCTGAGAGATCGCATAATATCCTGATTATTCTGTAAGATATCTCCTGCATTGGGCACTCTGATATCACTCAGCACTAAGTCCAAGAAGTTGGGCGCCTCATACCCATATAGTGCCATGAATGGTGTCATCTATATTGTCATATGATGAGTGGAGTTATAACAATACTTGCAGAGGTATATCCACTTCACCCAAGCTTTCTGCTATCCAGCTACAAAATTTCGCAAATATCCTTCCACCCACTTATTAACAATCTTCGTCTATCCATCTATCTATGGAGGGTAGCTAGTATTAGGGGTAAGTTCGGTTCCACATAACCTGAATAACTCCTGCCAGAAGTTACTCATGAACCGACTGTCTCTATCGCTCACTATAGTCCGAGGCAAACCATGTAACCTGAATACCTCTCGGAAGAACAGCTCTGCAGTCTGCAATGCTGTGTATGTAGTAGTAATCGGAAAGAAGTGTGCATATTTTGTCAACTAATCAACAACTACATATATACAATCCTTCCCTTGGGCCTTCGGCAAGCCCATGATAAAATCCATTGATAAACATTCCCACTTCCTGTCAGGAATCGGAAGTGGCTGAAGTAAGCCAGCAGGATAGGTGTATTCTTGTTTGTTCTGTTGACAAACAGGGCACTCTCTAACATACTGAAGAACGTCTGTCTTAAGCCCTTTCCAAGTAAATCGTTCCTGAACCTACTTATATGTTTTGAAATATCCGAGATGGCCTGCCATAGGAAGATCATGAAAGGTTCTCAGAACTATGTTCTTCATTTTTGAATTTGGAATCAAGAAAATACTTCCCTTGTAAATTATCAAGTCATTCACAACGGAATATCTACTATCCTACTCTGACCCGTCCACTATGCCAGAAGCCCACGGGTTCTTGGCATACTCAGCAATAATCCTGTGCCTCCAGTCCTCTGAAATCTGTGCCATAGAATTCAACTGGGGTCGGTGAGACAATGCATCAGCTACAACATTATGTTTCCCCATAACAAAGGAGATATCAAAATCATACTACTGCAATTTTCTGACCCATTTTTGTTGTCGTTCATTTAAGTCTCGCTGTCCAAGGAAGTGTTTCAGGCTATTATGGTTTGTATGCACACTGAATTTTCTTCCCACCAGATATTGCCTAAACTTAGCCAACGCATGCATGATGGCTAACATTTCCTTGTCGTAGATGCTGTAACCCCTCTCAGGTCCCCTAAGCTTCCTACTCTCGAAAGCAATAGGGTGCCGCTCATGCATGAGCACTGCGCAATGCCTTCTCTTGAGGCATCACAATACAACTCAAAAGGCTTCGTAAAGTCTGGCAATGCTAACACTGGACATGAACTCATAATCACCTTAAACCTGTCAAAGCACTCCTGGGCCTATGGTGACCAAACAAATGCTCCCTTTTTTGTCAAATCAGTAAGGGGTGTTGTGTGTCGAGAGAACTCACTGACAAACCGCCTGTAGAAAGCACATAACCCAATGAATCCTCTAAGCTGGGTGAGGTTCTCTAGTACTGGCCACTCAAGTATGGCTCGGACCTTTTCAGGGTCCATACTAACTCCCTTCTCACTGATGATCTAGACTAGATACAATAACTCGGTCATGCCCAACACACATTTGGACTCCTTGGCATACAAGGATTCCCTGTCCAGAATGCTCAAGACTGTATCCAGATGAGCTAAATGCTCCTCCCATGTCCTGCTGTATAAAGAAAACCAAGACATATCTCTGCAGCTGAGAACTGAAAACCCTGTTCATCGTGGCCTGAAAGGTGGCAGGAGCATTGGTTAAACCACACAGCATAACCGAGAACTTGAAATGGCCACAATGGCATCTGAAAGCAGTTTTTCTATATCCTGCTCTCTCATCCGAATCTGATGGTACTTAGATCTCAAGTCAATTTTAGTGAAGTAGCATGCTTCGTGCAACTCATCAATCAACTCATCTATGCGGGGTATAGGATACCATTTTTTTATTGTTCTCTTGTTTAGCTGGCGATAGTCTATACACATTCTGAGTGAACCATCCTTTTTCTTTACCAATACTACTGATGAAGCAAAAGGTGACTTGTTAGCCCTGATATGCCCCATAGCTAGCAGCTCACTAATGGTCTTCTATATTTCATCTTTGAGACGCTTCGGATGTCTATAAGGAGTGATCATAACAAGCTTTGCGCCCTCCTCTAGCTTGATGATATGCTCAATACCCTTGTTTGGAGGTCTACCAGGTGGGATATCACTAAACACTTTAGAGTGTGTAATTCTCAACTCCTGATCTTAATAGAAACCCTTGTTTCCACTGTAGAAACCCTTGTTTCCCCGTTTTCTGAATCTGACTGTTTTTTTATTGTTTTTGATGGTTTTTGGTTTTTTTTGTGATTTTTGAGCATAAATGAAATAATGCGATTTTGCAAGAAATAGAAAATAAATTCTATAAAAATTGTTCAACTCCGGAAATAACAGAATCTAATGCAAATACTGATGCCAGATTATCTATTTATCTTCTGGAATGATTACAAAGAAGATCCAGTAACATGCAATCAAAAAGGCAATGATTTATTATGAAAGAACTTGGTTTTTCTTGCAGCAATAAATGAACTTCTAGTAATGGTACGGCTGAGATGATTGACCACTTTCCCTTGTGCCAGAAGGAAGAATCTACTCCTAAGGAAATATGCGCCCCTGGAAATGAAGTCTGTCTGCCAAGGATGAAGGCGTTTTGCTCTGGAAACAAAAGTATGGCCTTTCTTGAATGGTACGGCCAGGTACAAAAATGTACGGCCTGAACACAGCAGCAAACAATGAATAAAAACGTACGGCTCCCTCTGGAGTCTCTAGGTCTGAAGGAATAGGCGCCTCAATTGTATAAACCCTGCTGGATAAGTTGCTAATCAAAACCCCTAAATATTTCTTATCTGTGATGCTCTGTAATTTCTTCTGAATGAAGAAATCCCTCTGCCTGGCAATAAATCGGAAGTTATTTCACAACCTCTGAATTGCTTTCACTGGAGATGGCTCGTTCCCCAATGCTCTGAGACTGAAACCCTTGGCTTTTGTGCTCTGGTCAAGACTTGATCAATTTTCAATTCACAATAACCTAATGAGCTCGAATTTCAAAGCAAAACCTTATACTCTCTCAAAAGTGCGATTTCCTTAAAAATAGGGATCATTAAAATAATTCGAACTTTTGATTTTAATCTTTCAATAGTCTCTGCTCAAATTTTTAATTATAAAATATAATTAAAAATTGGCCCCTTCTATGATGGGCGACCCCTTCACTTAAGTTATAATATTAACATATTATAACTTTATATTATATGCTCAATTTAATTAATATTTAATTAATCAATCAAATATTAATAACTCCCTCAAGAAACGTCCGATACACGAACCGTCTGAAGCTGGCAAACCAGGGAGTGATTCTGCACGTGATCAAACTGTACTGCTAAAAATAGCAGGGGTGCCTCTCTGAGTGCCAAATATTGCTAAAATAACGGCTTCGGATAAGCGTAATGGGTGGGCGACGAAACCAAGCGATCAAATAAACAGGCGGAAGGCGAGCCAAACATCAAGACCCTCTATCCATCCCATGACCTACGAGTGCATAATAAACAATCGTACTTTCGAGAGAGATGTCAACTAGAAGGGGACGCAGCGTTAGCACCTCTACAGAGAATTGCTTGTCCTCAAGGCAATCAGCCTCCAGTCTCCTGGGGAATATCCTAAACTCTCCCATGTAGCATCCTTCCTGAACTCAAATCTCTCCCATTTCACTAGATATTCCACGATGGTCCTCTCATGGCTGTCTCTCTCGTACCGATTATGAATACGGGTACTAGAATCAACTTTCCCTATCATCTAGGGAGGGTAGGCGCGGTCGGGTACCCTTGAGTCCCAAGCCCAACCGTGGGGGAGCGTGATAGATGAAAACTGTTATTACCCTGCTCTGGGCTCAAACTCATAAGCCACCTCTCAACAGCCTCTCGGATCCACGAAAGATACCGTGAAAGCAAGCTTCACGACCCACTCTTCCTGAGAGTGGACTGACGGTAGGGCTGCAGCATAAGATAAACCATGTTACCCACCTCAAAATGCCTCTTTGTTCTCTTCTGATCTGCGTACTGCTTTTGCTGATTTTGTGCCTTGGCAATATTTTCCTTGAGAGCCTTCATAGTATCCTGACTCTCCTGCAATAAGTCTCCAGCACTCGGCACTCTACTGTCACTCAGTAGCAAATCCAGAAAACTTGGCGCCTCATAACCGTACAACGCCATGAAAGGTGACATCTGAATGGTCATATGGAATGTCGAGTTATAACAATACTCACACAAATGAATCCATTTGACCCACGCCTTCTGTTGCCCTGCAATATAATTTCTGAGGTAACCTTCCACCCACTTATTTACTATCTCCGTCTGCCCATCGTACGGTGGTAGCGGTGCTTTCGGTGTAAATTTCGGTCCACAGTCGAGATACCTCGCGATGACTCAAGGGCCGACTATCTCGTAAGCTCACTATGCTCAGGGCAACCCATGTAGTCGAATACCTCACGAGAAGAAGACCTACGCTACACATTGTAGGCGTGGCGGGTAGTAATTGTCGGAAGAAGTGGGCATACCGTTACCCGATCCCACAGCTACATATATGCAATCGCCCACGGGCTTTAGGCGAAGCAGTAATGAGGAAATCCATCGGCGGGCATTTGCGCTTCCACCGTGGGAATGGAAGTGGTTGCAATGCGGCACAGCCGGTGCGTGTTCTCACGCTTGTTGCTAACAATGGGACCTCCGCATGTGTGAAGAACATCTGCCTTAAGTCCTTTCCATGTGAATCTCTCCCGTATCTGTCTGTAGGTTTTGAAATACCCGGGGTGTCCTGCTGTAGGCACGTCATGAAAGGCTCGCATGACAATGTTCTTCACCTCTGAACCTGGGATCAAATAAATCCTGTTCTTGCAAATGATCAAGTCATTCACAAGTGTGTATCTGGTATCAATCGTCGATCCCTCAACAATGCTGGAAGCCCAAGTATCCTTGGCATACTCTGCCACAATCATATGCCTCCAATCCTCTGAAATATGAACCATAGAGCTCAAATATGGCCTGCGTGAAAGAGCATCAGCTACTACGTTTTGTGTACCTTTGATATACGAGATATCAAAGTCATATACTACCAGTTGCTCACTTACTATAGGCGATCATTGAGATCTGCCCTAGAGTGTCTCAAAGCTATTGTGTCCGGTTTGATGCAAAATTTGCTGCCAACAAGATATTATCTAAATTTTGCTAAGGGTTGCATTATAGCGAGCATCTCCTTCTCATAAATGCTGTAGAGTCTCTCTGGCCCTCTGAGTTTACGGCTCTCATATACAATAGGGTGCTGTCATGACACCGCGCCAATGCCCTCACTGATGCATGCATGCTGAGCTTTCGAGGCTTGAAAAGTCGATGGTGCCAACGCGGACATGTGGTCATCAATCGCAAATCTCATAAAACCTCACATTGCCTGAGGTCAAATAAATGCAACCTTCTTCAGTAAATCTGTCATAGGGGCTGCATGTCGTGAATAACCATTCACGAATCGGCGGTAGAACCCACACAAACCTAGAAACCCTCTCAACTGTGTCAGGTTTGCCGGTGTAGGCCAGTCAATGATAGCATGGATCTTGTCAGGATCCATCCGCACCCCCTCTCCACTGATAATGTGACCTAAATATAACAATTCGGTCATTCCCAAATCACATTTGGATTCCTTGGCGTTAAGGACTCCTCTCGAATCTCTCAACCGGTCTCAGTTGAATAGATGCTCACGCCAAGTCTAGCGGCAAATGGGATATCGCCGAAGACGATCTGAATCTCCTGTTGAATGAAAAACCACATTCTTCATTGGGTGATATGGTGCATTGATGAGCCAAATGGCATCACTACCAAGCTCAAAGTGCCACAATGACGGAGAAGGCGATCTTCTCGATGTCTGCTCCGCAGAATACGATGCGTGCCGACCTTGAAGTCCACAGTGGAAGTAACATGCGCCATGGACTCATCCAACCAAGCTGCGTCCTGCTTATCGCGGTGTGGATACACTGTTTGATCGTCCTCTTATTCAGGACTCTATAGTCAATGCACATGTGTAAGGTGCCATCCTTCTTTACCAGAACAACCGAAGAAGCGAATGGTGATTTGCTAGGTCGAATGTGACCCATAGCAAGTAACTCCTTGATCGTTTTCTCAATCTCATCTTTCAGCCGCTTGGGATGTCTATAGGGCGTAATCATAACGGGCTTAGCGCCCTCCTCAAGCTCAATAATATGCTCAATACCCCTGTCTGGAGGTCTCCCTGGTGGAATATCACTGAATACATTATCATGCTTGATTCTCATTCTTGTATGAAGAGATGATGGCCAGGTCTTACATATCCCCTCACAGCATGGAGTGCTATTAATGCCTTTCGGCGGCCCACTCTACCATGTGGGTATTAGCAGGCCTCTCCATCGGAAATGATTATTTTGATGTTGCGAATTGCCTTTGGGATGTGTGTCTACATCAACATCAAAGCTCGGATCTCCATGTCCTTGAGACAAAGTGTGACTTCCTCAAGTGAATGAAGCCACTTCATGCCCAAGACCAAATCAATGTCTCCCATGTTCACTACGTAGTAATCAGCCTTGAACTCATAATTGTTCAAGCGTAAGGGGAGATCCTTAATCATTTGCTCACACCTAAGAGTGTAACCGTCGGCCACCTTAACCCGAATGCCCTCGAACTCCTCAGTGATGAGTCCGCGTTTCTCAACAAATCTAGCATCTATGAAATTGTGTGTGGCTCCTGTATCAAGAAGGGTAATGACCTGTCACCTTAACTCCGAATCGAATAGGCCCTCCTGGCAGATACTAGATAAAGTGCCTCACAGCCATCACGAAGCTTCGGTCTACGCCTTAGACTCAGAGCCTCGACTCTGGAGCTCAGCATAGAACTCTCTTGCTGTTGAATTACCGATTCCGGAATCCTCATATCATACATCACTTTCGATTTGCCTTAGGCCTCAAGGACAATGGTGATTAGGCGATCATAGAGGAGAACTGGGTGAAACCAAAACTTTCCTGCGTAGATCGTTAAGGGCCTCACGATCCAAAGGTGGTGCTGCTAATTTACCCTTTGAATCGTTCTTAAAATCTGATTTTTCTTTGTTAAAATCAGACTTCTCTCTGTTTCTGTTAAAACCCTTATTGTCCCTGAAAGAAGAAGAACCTCTGGAGTTGAATCTACTGGAAGGTGCTGCCAACTCCATACTACGTGCCTTCTTCATCGCTCCCTATAACGAAGGAGGATCAAAGGCTTTGATCCAACCTCTCAATGGCTCTGTCAAACCCTCCATGAAAAGCACTACCAGTCGCCTCTCTGAAATATTCGGAACCATAACTGATAACTTCTGAAAGTCACCAATATACGACTCCAAACTGCCACTCTGTCTACACTGAGCCAAGTCTCTGAAGTAGGATTCTGGATCCTTCCTGTCAAACCGCTCCACCAACCTGTCAACAAACTCCTGATATGATGTGATTCGGTCATGCTGTAGTGTCACCATCCCGTGGTGCCACCAGTCGTAAGCTACTCCCTCGAGATGCAGTGTCGCATATCTGATAGCATCCCTCTCAGCCATCGGACGCAACGTGAGAAAAGTGTCTAGCTTACTAATCCATGCCTGAGCTGTGACCTTGCCACTACCGCGAACATCGCTAGATTGAGTCTGTTTGTAGCATGTTTCAGGTCATTGTTCTGCTGTCTAGGTCTCCAATCCTGTCGACCTCTGTGATGCTCTCTCCTCTGCGTAACAAATCTGTCAAAGGAGATCCTCTCTCTAACCTCAGGTGGTACTAACTCCCACTCCTCGTTCGCTGCCATAAGGGTGTCTGCGAACAACTCCTCGTGCTCCTCACCTGCCATAGCCTCATCGGCCTCCTGTCTCACAAAAGTAGGTCTAGTGGGCCTGTCTGCTGTCCAAGAAGCAGTCCTAGGTGCTCTCCGTGAACCTGCATCACTTCTGTCATCGTCACGATGTGGTGACGGTCTCCTCGGTGTACCTGATCTCTGAAGTGCTACTGTTAACTGCTGTAATACATTATTAGACTGCCGTTGACCTGCTCGTAAATCTCTGAGAGCATGTAAAACCTCTGCATCGTCCTGATCCCTGGGGTTTTGAGGAATAGCATTTCTCGGAGTATCTGTTCTATCAGCCATGTTTCCCGGCTGCCTGTTCAAACCCCGTTGTCTGTCAATCAGTGCTCTCTTGCGAGTATAATACCTGTAAGACCCAACCTCTTCTGGCTGCATAAGAGTGCTAAACCCTCAGGATGGCAGGATTTAGCTCTGATACCACTGTAGAAACCCTTGTTTCCCCGTTTTCTGAATCTGACTGTTTTTTTATTGTTTTTGATGGTTTTTGGTTTTTTTTGTGATTTTTGAGCATAAATGAAATAATGCGATTTTGCAAGAAATATAAAATAAATTCTATAAAAATTGTTCAACTCCGGAAATAACAGAATCTAATGCAAATACTGATGCCAGATTATCTATTTATCTTCTGGAATGATTACAAAGAAGATCCAGTAACATGCAATCAAAAAGGCAATGATTTATTATGAAAGAACTTGGTTTTTCTTGCAGCAATAAATGAACTTCTAGTAATGGTACGGCTGAGATGATTGACCACTTTCCCTTGCGCCAGAAGGAAGAATCCACTGCTAAGGAAATATGCGCCCCTGGAAATGAAGTCTGTCTGCCAAGGATTAAGGCGTTTTGCTCTGGAAACAAAAGTATGGCCTTTCTTGAATGGTACGGCTAGGTACAGAAATGTACGGCCTGAACACAGCAGCAAACAATGAATAAAAAGGTACGACTCCCTCTGGAGTCTCTAGGTCTGAAGGAATAGGCGCCTCAACTGTATAAATCCTGCTGGATAAGTTGCTAATCAAACCCACAGATATTTCTTATGCGTGATGCTCACGTAATTTCTACGAATGAAGAAATCCCTACGCACAGCAATAAATGGGAGTTATTTCCGCAACCTACGAATTGCTTTCGGAGATGGCTCGTTCCCAATGCTGGGGCCGAAACCCTTGGCCTACGTACCGGTCGGACTGATCAATTTTCAATTCCACAACCAACCTAATGAGCTTGAATTTCAAAGCAAAACCTTACTCTCTCAAAGTCGATTTCCTTAAAAATAGGGGATCGTGGAAATAATTCGAACTTTTTTCGTTTTAATCTCAATAGTCTGCTCCAAATTTTTAATTACCAAAATATAATTAAAATTGATTCTATGATAGGCGACCCCTTCCTTAAGTTATAATAACATGTATAACATAATACTATGCTCAATTTAATTAATATTTAATTAATCAATCAAATAATAACTCCTCAAGCGTCCGATACGAGCGATGCAGGCGGCAAACCCGAGTGTGATTACGCGTGATCAAAGCTATCTTGCTAAAGGCGAGTGCCTCTCGAGTGCTGACTAAAATAAGCTGACTCGAGATGGCGTGTTCGAATGAGCCCAAATGAAAATGGCCCGATCCAAATGCCGACAGGCGAGGCCAGAAGCTCCATCAAGACCCTTTATCCATCCCATTGGCCCTGGGGTGCTGTGATTAATCTGTGCTGCGAGAGATGTCAGCTAGAGGGGACGCAGCTGACCCACATGGGACATCTGACCTGGCTCATGATCTAGACTCGAGACCTCCGACTCGATACCAAGTTGGATTCACAGTTGCACCAAAAGCGGGATGGTAGTGAGCAGCACCCCTCTGTGGGGCATCCGGATAGGTACTCCCTTCCAGAGACCCGGACACGCCCATTTGGGCAAACCCATCGGACGGAGACCCTCGTCACCTGCCAGATGGGGCCGCATCCGGGACATCCTGACACCGTCGGTTCCCAGGTGGCATCACGCTCCAGAAGGTTAGACAGCATCAGAGGTTTTGAGGGCTCATTGGGAGTCTTATCAGGAAACAGAAATGGGGGATAATGAGAGGACATCGGGTGGTAATAGAGAAGATAGTGGGAAGGGAAGAGAAAGATCGATAAGTCTGGGGAAGAGATTTCAAAGGAAGATGGATGCCTTAATGGATATGGTATCCCTCATGATGGGGAAAGTGGGCCAGAACACAACTCCATAAAGCAATCCAGGACATAGAGGAGAACACAGTGCCATCAACCAGCATGATGGACATGCTGCTCAGCCTGCTTCAAACAACACATACATTTTTTCTAGGCCATTCAAACCCACCTTCTTGGTACCAGCAAACACTCAACCTGATCTAGAAGAAAATACTTCATTTGTTGAACAGTTGAGACTCGGCCGTGCTGAGTATGATTCTCTACCTGATGAAATTAAGATAGATATGTCTTACAATGATTTTATGGATCATAAAAGGAAGAATAGAGGACAAGGAAGACATTATGAAAAAAGAAAAACAACAATACATGGGGATTTGCATCAAGCTGTCAACAAGGTCTTGCTTCCACATTTTGATGGGAGTGACAACAGCTCAGCCAGAGCTTGGATACAGAAGTTAGATAATTATCTAGCTCTTAGACCCATGGCGGAAGAGGAGGCGATTACGTTCGCTACGCTACACCTAGATGGGGTGGCGCACGAATGGTGGTACCATGGCCTAGTCACCTTGGGTCATCGGTCTATCACTACCTATGATGAGTTCACCAATAGGCTTATAGAGAGGTTTGAGAAAAAAGATCCTGAAATACATTTCAGAGAATTGGCACAGCTTAGGCAATATGGCACAGTTGATGCCTACATAGCTGAGTTTCAGAGACTCTCAGTCATGGTCACAGGAATCACTGAGAGGCGTTTGGTGATCCTATTCAGTGAAGGATTGATGGAGTGTAATGTCCCCCTTTTCAGTGTGATCTTGTTTGCAAAGTGTTAGCCTATTTCTTGGACCCTTGTGGGCTAATTGGATTGGTTAGAGAGTCAATGGTATCTTCTGGAGAGTTTGGTCGTTCTCATTTTTCGTGTTCCAGGATTGGCTCATTGCAGGCCTTGGCAGTACAGGAGTTGTTTGCTTCTGACGGCATTGAATTCTGCTAAGTTTTGGGGAAGTTAGGCTTACTTAAGTGATTTAAGTTATTATTTAACTTAAAGTATTTTTATAAAGTCAAATTGACTTTATTATTTTTATATCACTTAAATAAGTCTAAAGTGAGTGATTTTAAATTATACAATTTAATCACTTAAGGAGGGGGCCAAAAATTAAAGTCAAAACTATGGAAAGGGACTTGAGGTTATTTCAAAATATTTAAATGACCTAAAATACAGCCTCTTCTTGAAAATGCATACCTTTTTCTATATAAGGGTTTTAGGCAATGAGAAACTCATCTTTTGAATATTTCAACTTTGCCTTGGAGGTTTTTTTCCCTTGCTTTCATCCTGTGATCAGGTTTGCAGCAAATCCACCATTGGAGAACGAAATCTCTTCAGTGTGAGCACTTGTGAGGCTGTGAGAGATCAGCTGAATTGGTGCAGATTTAGAGAGCTTCATTTCAGAAGTTCTGCAGTGCTTCAACATATTTTTTGTAGTGTTCTTCATCAGAAACAGAGGGTTTATTGGTTGGTGTTCTTCCTTCACCATGGCAGACTTCATGGCTGTTTGGGCGCACCTCAATCCACCATTGGAGAACGAAATCTCTTCAGTGTGAGCACTTGTGAGGCGGTGAGAGATCAGTTGAATTGGTGCAAATTGAGAGAGCTTCATTTAGAAGTTCTGCAGTGCTTTAACAGATTTTTGTAAGTGTTCTTCATCAGAAACAAAGGGTTTGAATGGATGGTGTTCTTCCTTCTTCATGGCAGGCATCATAGCTTCAAGGCCGTACCATCTGAGATGTTTTTTTTGGGCTTCTTTTGCTTGAAAGGCGTGGCTGTTTGAACTAGGGCGTACCAACTACATGGAGAAACGCCTTCCTTTTTGAGGGTTTCTCTTCACCTTCATCAGCACTTGGCATCTACCTTTCATTTGCCCCAGTTTCCCAGCTGGATTTCATGCTTGTATCATTCTACACTTGATTAAGTCAGATTTTCATGTATAGACTGGCAACTGGCTTCTTTTCTTAATTAAAAAATCTGGAGGCTTACGGGTATGTTTATATGTTTTAAATCCATTGTTGATGCTATTAAACACCTTCTACAATTTCAGTTTGATTAGATTTGCTCAAGTTTTCATTCTGTGAGCTTTTATATGATGCGCACCTTCTCTTTTGTCTACAAAATTTCTCTAAAAAACTAAAAAACACAAATAGACTTAAAAAAAAAACAAGGTTTTGAGTCTATATTAGCAGGGCTCATCACAGTGGTATCAGAGCATTCAAACATCATTGTCAAGTGCCAAAAACCAAAAACACAGCAATCAAAAGTTTATATCAGCTTTACATGACAAGTGTTTGACAAAATTCCCAAGGCAAAAATTGAAAGGTTTTGAGTCTATATTAGCAGGGCTCATCACAGTGGTATCAGAGCGGTTTCCTACCATCCTGTTGGGCATTGATCATGGCTACTTCAATTACTCAGAGGCAGTGGGACAAGAATATGGAGAAGCTGAAACAAAGTTTGAAAAAGTTGGATGAAAATCAGAAAGGGATAAATGAATTGATTTCAGATCCTGCAACCTTAGATAAAATAGCAAGGTTTATGGCATCCATCTTCAGGTCTACATCACAAAATAAAAATGAGATACATGAGGTCTCTACAGGTGAAGTATCCAGAAATCTTCACAATGAATTCTCAGCAGTTAGTGACCAGCATACAGCTGATCTTATGGAGGACAAAAATCAGACTTACATAGAAGTAGATGTTGGGCACAAGACACTTCAGGATGAGCAAGTGTTGTTTGAAGACAAACCAGTTGTATTAGAGCAGCCAAATGAAGATAAGGTTTCTTGTGATGCTTCATTAGGTGAGTCTAGCATTACTTCATCCTATCATGGTAAAGAATCAGATTGTGGTTCGATGAATGTTATTCATTCATGTGAGAGTCTATTGGAGGCCCAAGATATTAAGGTGGATGTGAAAGTTGATCCTTTACTTAGTGGAGCAGCCACTAGTGTTTTGTCTACACGTGATGAAGGAGACATTTTACAATGGCATGATGTCATTATGGATTTGTTTGAGGACAGCAGCTTAATGCCTCATCATTCTCATGAAATAGGAGCTTGTGATCATGAGCAAGCCAATGAGATAATATCATCCTTTGATGGAAGCCCTACATCCATTGGTGGACATGAAGATATCAAGCATAAGAAGACTGATTTTGTGTACTTTGGCATTGAAGAGATTAGAAGGTCTGAAATGCTGAATGAAGAGTGGTTGAGGAAGGCCAAGGAGGCTAGGTTAGTTGCTGCAAATGCAAAACAACGTCTTCAAGAGGTGAAGGAAAAAGTCAATCACCTAAACATAGCAAGACATAAAAGGATAGATGACCTTAGAAGGCTTTTAACTCAAAGAGAGGATGGATATGAATATGTACCTTGTTCTAATAATGATTCACCATGTGAGGTTGAAATTGTTCAAAGTTTGGAGACTCATTCATCTAGGAGTTGCATATGGGATGACGATGGCGATCCAGTTTCTCTTCCTAGAGTAGATGGTATTCAGTATGATGATCCTCTCTTCGAGTTAGATATCGCTCGCACTCTGGACATGAGCATTGATCGTTGCGTTTGGGATCCTTCCAGTGTATTGGGATTTCAAATTAAGCTGGCAGAGGAGTTTTCGGAGGAGTACATGATGAGGGGTGCAGATAGTTCTACATTTGACCCTCACGATCTGGCAGCTATCTACTTGTTGCTTGGTGATTTAATCTTCTTAGACTCTTCATTGATCGATGGTTGTCCTACTTGGAGTTGGCATGATTTGCAGAGTTGGGATTTAGGAGCTTCATTGCTAGATGGTTGGTTTCATGGGTTGACAGGTTATGGTGACATCATGGGTTCCAGCTACAGACAGAGATGTTGTGTTGCGGATGCTTCCCGATATTCTTACTTTATTATGATGGATGGATGTGAGTACCGTTTATATTGGGATCCAGGTGGTGATAGGGTTGGTACTGTGTTTTGGATGAGTCCCATGCATTAGCTTCACCACTTTTGGCATGGTGAAGTTGAGATCAGTGTTGAGCAGTGGAAGACAGTTGATGATAGTAGGGACATTTCACAGCACTATCCTTGGGATCCTGGTGGAGTGGTTGATCGTTTGTTGTTGAGATTGCTTGCGGTCAAGCAATTTCAGGGAGGGCAGATTGTAATGTCCCCCTTTTCAGCGTGATCTTGTTTGTAGAGTGTTAGCCTATTTCTTGGACCCTTGTGGGCTAACTGGATTGGTTAAAGGGTTAGTGGTATCTTCTGGAGAATTTGGTCGTTCTCATTTTTTGTGTTCTGGGATTGGCTCATTGCAGGCCTTGACAGTACAGGAGTTGTCTGCTTCTGACGGCATTGAATTCTGCTGAATTTTGGGGAAGATAGGCTTACTTAAGTGATTTAAGT
>VDFB02025058.1:0-39139 GCA_007258455.2 Sequoia sempervirens
CACCCAAGTCATTTTCACGCAATGTAAGCATGATCCTAAATCTCCATGATGTGAAGTTAGATGCTCCCTCGAGTCTATCCTCAATCTTCAAACCGTTTACCATCTTGACTAATGTAGACAAATGAACAAGTAGGGTATGCTGATTAGAAATAATTTGATCACGATCCTCTCAAACCCGCTCTGATACCATGTTAAATTTTAATGATCAGATTGTATGCACAGAAATTAATTCAAAATCAGACACAATAACACAGCAGATACCCTGGGAAAACCCTCCACTTGAGGGAGAAAAACCCAGCAACAAAGATCTCTCTGATCTATATAAATAATGGCAACAATTCGCTTTACAATGAGGCCAATAGTCAGCACCTACACTAGATGCAATGACAGATAATGATCTGCGCTTCCTTGATATCTAAATCTGTCCTTGAAGAAATTCACAATCTGCTCTTGATGAAATTCAAAATCTGCTCTTGATGAAATTCGCACTTGAATGAAGGAAATGAATCGAACTTACTTGATCATTAAAGGAGTGAAATGATCTTCTATATATACATATTGATAGAGAGGTCGCACCTCTTCAAGAGATAGGTCGGCCATCATACAAAATATAATTACAAAGATAGGAGGTCGGCCTCCAATAAGAAATGCCTTTTCTATTTAGGACACAACCAATAGAGAGAAAGTCGGCACACATAGAAACTAGTGCCAATCAAATTAAATCGCACCTCTTTATGGATAGAGGACTCTATAAATTAAATAGCTCTCTAGCTATTATTTAATTTATTTAATCAACAATAAATAATAGGCTGGAAGAATGCGACTGAAGCTGAATGTTATCATCAACATTCTGCACTTATGTTATCTGATATATAAGAGATTATTTGCTGGGTTTTTCTCCCTCGAGGAGGGTTTTCCCAAGGTAAACATAGTGTTCATTGTCTTAGGTGTTGCATTTTCTGATTGTTTACATTTCTGATCTGTAAAACTAACAAATCAGACCTGGATCTACATCTAATTGAAGATGAGAATGGATTAGAATTGATTTGGAATGATTAACCTAATTAGACTATGTGCCCTAATATGTAAATTGCAAAATCTCGATAACTGACAGATGGAAATAGTAATTTGCAGGTGGATCTGGGAAGTGCAGAGTGATATGTACCAGTCCTATTGTGCTTCTAGGTTTGAGTACAATTGGAGCATGTTTAAGTGTAGTCACACCAAGAAGAGAAATAGGTTGACCCAAGAGCACTTCAATGACAATGTTGTCGTCCAATACAACCTTTCAGCTCTAAACCAAAAGGGTGGAGGGTCCTCGTGATACCATAAACTTGGAGGATGTCAATCCATATTCAAATTAGATTGTTGGTGATACGGATGTAATGATCACTAATATACAAATATACAATGTTTGAAACTCTAAAATTTTCAATTTTCAATGTTCGAGGGTAATATGACATGTATGCTTTGAGTTATGACAAATTGATAATCAAAATAGACATGTTCTCTAAATTGATTCTTTGAGTGTCTCATGCATTAATTTAAGTTTATTTTGTGTACTTATGTTTTTCTCAGCTAAGTTTTTCTAGTTCCAACAAGTCAAAATTTTGGGCTATCGAGTTTCTTCCTATTCCAAGTTTCCAAACTATAGGCTCAAATATATGCTCAAATTTATTGATGCCTTTTGGGTTTATTTTGTCCAATAGAAATATCAAGTGCTTGAAAGTTCAAATAATTTAAAGATTTTGGTTCCCAAACAAGGAGTGAAGTTTAAGGGACCTATAAAGACAAGCTGATATCAATTGTGAACATATTGTTCCATATGCATGTCATGACCCAAAATAATGAATTTATTTATTATTCTTGCAATGAAATTTGCATACTCGTGCCATATATCATTCATCTTTGTGCCCACCTTGGTGGAACGTCTTAAATACTATTAATAATATATTGACAAGTGACATCCTTATTTACCTTTATTTACACCTGTTTTACACTTCCCACACATTCATCATTATTGCATCATCATTTGCACTTACTTCCACACATTCATTCCTTGCCTTGAAATCACCATTTCAGCCCCAAGGCACATGGGAATGACCCTAAAATTAAAATATTCAAATTCTAATTCTAACTTTCCTGCCCCCTTCTACTAGCCATTATAAGCCAACTTAGCAACCATTTGTGCAACATGTTGATATGTCATGGTATTTAAAGACATTCAATGTGTGCTTAATTTCATAAGACAAATCAAGAAGCAATTACATGGAGAATCCTTAGAGCAAGCTCCAATTTCTATAGAGACGAAGAACCAAATAAACATCATCTACATACAAGCAATCTGCATGTTGGCAAATGCTATCTTCAACATTTCTCATCACTGTTAATCCTGCCCGCCAAGAGGGTTGACCTAGGGGAACAAGATCACCTATTGAGTTGGCAATCTCCCCAACAGTATCCCTAGAAACCATCTTGTTACATTCAGCACTAGTTCACAAACTCACTAAAAACTTGAGGGTCTAATGAAAAACAAGTTACTCGTGACCCAAAACAAGCTATTTCAGTGAATCTACCATGCAAACTTGTCAAATGCAGTATGACTATATACTTGGCCAAAAATACATGGAAAAGAAGTGTGAAATACACAGAAAATCAATGGTTTTGGTATTTTTACGCATATTGGTGCATGCCACTTTCTCACACAACATTTGAAAGTTTGTTTTAGTGAATTTGAGAAGCAACTTTGCACAATTTCATTATTCCAAGTCAGAATTGATTTCTTCTTTTTTTCTCTCTTTTTTTCCAAGCATTGCAAGAATATAATTCCTTTCCGAGATGAAGATTTATCATTTAAGTTTTTATATATGTTTTGAAAACATTAAATTCAATTTGCATAAATTTAAACACTGATTTGAACTATTGTTTATGAATTAAATTGCTGAATATTTTTAAAATGCTAGCCCTTCATATCTTTTCCTAATCTTGTAATGTCTATGGATGTGAAATCATCTAGTGTTTGTTTGAGGCCATTCCCACAAAGAACTAGAATAAGTTGACTCAACAATGCCTCAATCACCTAGTTTTGGTGCAATACAAACTCCGCCTTTGCACAAGAAATTTCAAGAACTTATCTTCTCAAAAGCCCATATAGATATTGATGCAATTGATTTGTTCAAAGACTAGATTGAATAGGATAACACCCCATGTTTACAAAAGATAGGATTGTTGGTTTTGAGAGGCAAGCTATGGAGATGTAACTGCAGCAGAAGTAGGAGACTTAGAATTGAATGACATCATTGTAGATAATTTTGGACGTGAAGTAGGGGAGGATTCATTACCCTCTAGTTGTAGGGTGGAATTGTAACCTTGTAGTAGGAGAGTGGAGCCACAACTGACAACAAAGAGTAGGCCCTCGCCCCAATTTTTCACTAGAATGAGGAAAAGAAAATTGTTGTAACTTGTATGGACATGCAATTTATGATTGTAATTTTCAATGAATATCCTCATAAATTCATAATACATATCATATTTATTGGTTGGTCATTGCATTCACATAATGATGCAATATTGTACTCTTTCTATCTTCAAATCTAACAGAAAACACTTCCCCAACATTTTACAAACTCATTTGATACATTTTGCATGGTTTTGTAAAAGGAATTTATGTGTTTTATTAAGTTGATAAGTTCTGTTGAGTTGCCAAGTCCAAGTCAAATTTAGGTCTACCAAGTTTTTGTGAGTCCGGGTTTGTGAGCTATGCATTTAGCTATCAACAAGACAAAGATGAACATGTTAACTAAGGCATGTTCTAAAAGTCAATCTCGCATCACAAATCAGATTTGCATGTCAGATGGAATATGCATTGCTTGGAAACAACCTTGGGGCACTTAGATTTTGGACCACTAAGTCTTCTGACATCATGCAGATTATGAGACAATCATCTAATAGTGAGTGCTAATTTGTGGACGTTAGCAAATGGATTTAGCATGAAATAGGCAATGTTTCTACATGATCAGTTTAGGAGTTGAGTGTGTCTTTTTAATTTTTGTGTATTTATTGCAATTGTAGAACAATCCTAGCTAATTAATCTAGGTTAATTGTCTGCATTTTTTCTCATTTATTTAATTAGCCTAGATATTCCATGTAAATTTTGTTATTCCATTACACAAATTGGTGAGCCCAACTTATCCTCCACCCCCTAGGATTTTTCCTTAACGTTTTACCTTCTAAATTAGGGTTTTCAAATCTGTATATTTTGATTGCTCTATCATACTTTTTGGATTTGCTTAGGATTTATTTCTCCTTTCTTATTTGTGCTCTAAAGTTGACTCTTACCTTAGAGTTTATGATTCACTATGTGACCTTGGTTTTGCCCACCCTACCCCCTTTCCCCCCTTTGAATTGGACTACAGTTTCATTATTTCGAAAAAAAAACTCTAAAATGTAAAATATAAATCTCAAATCCCTAATTTTAAATTGTAAAATATAAATTTAGAATTTACTTTTAATAGTTTTACTCTTGACTTTTAAATTTTAATATTGTATAATTTTGTAATTGTAAATTTATAAGATAGTGTTTATTAACATAATAATATAATTATTATTATATATACAATTTAAGTGTTATTTATTAAGGGCGGGGGCCCTAGCTCGGTTGGCTAAGTCTTTCCTGTTGCAGGAGGCTGGTCACAAGTTCTAGTCTCCCCCGTCCCGTGGTACCGGAGGGCGTGTCGCGCCAGCGCCGCCGGTCACGTTAAAAAGTTTACCAGGCGCACTGCAGTTTATAGGGGGCCGTGCTATACAAACCCGATTTCTGCAGCCTAAAAAAAAAAAAAAAGTGTTATTTATTAATATTAAATAAATATAATTGTTTCACAATAAATATTAAAATTAAATATACAATACATAGCCATTTGAATTTAAAGATTTATTATTTTAATATTTTATATATTATAATTTATATAATAAAAGTAGCAAGCGTTTAAAATAAATATTAGGTATTGACCGTATGGACGGAGCTGGATAGTTCAATTGCAGCCGATTCCACCAGCCAGACAGTTTGGCGTTTGATTCCGGTGTTGATGCAGGATTTCAGGTGCCAGGCCGCGCAATTTTTAATAAATGGCTACGCGCAGCCGCTTTTAAAGGCAATACCAGAAAACGAGACCGCTCAACGCCCGACTGAGACAATTGTTGTTCGAACCGTACGCGGGGACTGTTTCGTTTCAAACGAGCAGCTTTCGAAACCGCACGTTTCAAAGTTCAGGGGAACCGAACACCGAACGACTTCCGTGGAATTGAACTGGAGCGGACGTGGGCGGGCGCAGCGGACTGGCGCAGAACAACCGGACCAGAGGATTTTAAAAGCGTTTGCGCAGCACAGCTTCGAATATATTAGAACGCTTAAGGACTTTCGCTGGCGCTCGCTCCAGAACCGAAGCCATGGCTCCACGCTGCAGAACATCGCGCAAAGGACCAGCGCAGGTGCTGAAGGAAATAACACATTCAGATATATAAATATTGTCAAATGTATACAAAACTCATGGAATATGAAATCCATGGAATCAAAACAAACCCAAAGTTACCTTCATGGAGGCATGCACAAATGATAAAACAAATTTGAGGTGTTGGAACATTTGTTTGGATATGCAGTATTTGTAATGTGAAGTATACTAACTCGTACAACTAAGCTGAAGCACATTTTGTGCCATTCCCAATATGAAATCAAAGCATGTCCAGGAGAGATGGTAAAGGGTTATCACCTCATCAAAAAGAAAAATATATTAGAGAGCAAGAGGAACCAGATCCAAGAGTTACTCATAGCACAAACCATCTTTTGAGAGGAAGGGGATCAAGGAGGCCCCTTGCTTCTCCATCTTAGTGTCTTCCCTGATGTTGTAGTAGAGAGCCACCCATTTTTGGGTAGAATTGAAGAACCTATTAGTGTGCAAAGAACAAGGGGGCCATTGGAGAGAGCATTTGAAAATGACGCTAACGAGATTGCAAATCAAACCATTGCAAGATTTCTCTATGCAAACAATTTGTCCTTCAATAATGTTTAATCACCATATTGGCAAGATATGTTGAGAAAAGTAAATGAGGCTCCATAAGGGTACACAGGGCCATTAATCAATGTGATTGTAGTGTACCCTAAAAGGGCAATTTTTTTGAAAGTCATGGATAGTTAGGGGCGGGTGAAGGATGCACAATTTATTGTTGGCATCCTTATACAGTGCATTAAGGATGTGGGTCCTCAAAATGTTGTCCAAGTAATAATAGACAATGTAAAGAATTGTAGAGCTACATGCATGTTCGTTGAGATGCAATCTTCACATATATTTTGGCCATCTCGTGTTGTCCATTCTCTCAACCTCATGCAACAAAAGTTGGGTAGGAAAATAAATTGGATCTGTATAGGAGCAAATTTGCACCCCTCTCGCAAATTCCCCTTTTACAACCCCTACTTTAGAAAAATCAAACCCGACTAAGAAATTCCACATCACCTATCTGCAATGCATCCACTTAACACTTCTCTTTTGTGTCGGTGGGGGAATTTTTGTCGAGGACGCAAGTGCGGCGCACGGACCTCTATGCAGCGCGCTGTCGTCCCTGGTAGATTCCTGCATCTGGAGTCCATAGAGACGTTACATTTCCCATTGGGGTTGAAGCGTAATGCCTCTGTGTCGACCAGCCAGCCCAAAAACAGCTCTTTCCCCCCCATTTTGCTCTTCAAATGCCTATCTTTCTCATTCACTTCATCTCTTTAGCAGTCTATTCCATCTTCTTGGCAATTCATGCAATCTTCTACATTCTCTTAAGCATTGCTTAGCAACTTGTTGCTCCATCAACTTCACTGAGAATGTGTTGCACTACCATAGAAGCTGCGAGTTTAGTGTCTTGCAACACCACCTTTGTCACTGTTGCGGTCATGTCGACTTTGCCAAGCTCGTAGTCTTGCATTCTCCCTTCATTGGCCTTGAGTGCCTTTGGGTGGAGGTGGTATTGCTTCACTGTCCTTCTTTTGTTGTGGTTTGATAGAGTAACATTGTGTTTTTTCTAGTGTTCAATATTCTCGTTTCCAGCATTTCCTTTATCGTATTTCTACTTCTCTTTATCTATCTGGTTGTTCATGGAGGTGGAAACACCAAAGCAGGGGTTTGACTAAGGCAAACCCCTATACAACCCCAATATTTTTCCTCTCTTGGTTGTGTGTAGGTGAACATGCGTGTGGAGCTTGCTGGCGAGTTGGACTCTCAGTGAGTTGGACTTCGTCACCTTTGCTTTAATTGTCTTCTTTATCACCTTCATAGTTATTGCTTGCATTCTGCTACTTATCATTTTGTTTATTACGTTAAAATTCATTAGCTAGACAATTAGTAGGTTTTTTGGTATTCAGTGTTGTACTTTTCACTTTCTGGCCGTACGAACGCCAATGCCCTAGAGAGATGCTAGTGCGTCGCGATGTCATCCCTAACCTGCGTGGTTGTTCTCAGGCAAAGAGTTGTTTGAGGTATGGTTTGGATTCTAGAAACCAGCTCATCTAGTCCCATCCAAACATTTGGATCAGTAGAGAGACAAAAGCACTTGAGAGTGCTCTTCATTCTCTATCCCTAACTTAAAACATTCGCCTAGCTTGAGGTAAGTTAGGGCAGCCCTCCACTCTCGACTCTCCGTGACCTAAAGCCTTGGTGTGGTTGGTCCCCCTACCTTACATTTTAGTGAACCCAACGTGAACAACATTTATCCGTTTCTTTACGTTGAAACTTTTTCTTGTGCACTCGACAGTCAAGCTAGACTTGGGTGTTGTGAGGGTTTATGAGCATCACAACTCAATCTACGACTTTTGGGTACGTTGTTAGGAGAAGTCTACGACACTTACCAATGGAAAAGACGAAGCTCACGGCCAGCTATACTACTGGTTTTTCCACAAGTTTTACAGACAAGATGGGTTTCATTGATGAGATCACTCGTGTACCCGCTCCTCAAGCATCCCCTACAACTTCATCTGTGAATGAGGATGATGTTGTTCATATTCCTGCAGAAAATCTTTTGGCATTAGACAGGAGGTTGTTGGACCTCGTGAATCATTTGGAGAAAGCACCGAATATGGCGAGAGCCGCTAAACTTGCTAGCGAGGTGAGATATATGTTAGGTAAGGATCGGATAGGTATAGAGTTCTTAAGTGGCCTTACTGATATGACCGAAGCATACATCCCTTCGTATAACACTAGATCAGGTACTACCTGAGGAGAGGTGCTTGACACTTATGAGAGACAAATAGGCATCCTGATGCATACCACATCCATACGCATGGCCGAAACGGGCCCCTTGATCAATGTTTCCTTTGCTTCTCAAAAGTCTAACACTGTCAAGGCAAGTAGGATACCCCTTGGTTTCAGTTTCACCCCTCCTACCGCCCCTGGTGGTGGGGGCTCTGATGGGATGAGTGGTGGTGGCTTTGGTAGCAACAGTGGTGCTGGCAATGGTGGCTCGATGGCACCAACGAAGGTCATGGCGGTGGCTCTAGTGGGGGTCACAACGGTGGTTCTCGTGGTGGTTTTGACGAGGATCACAACAATGGCTCCGGAGGTGGCTCCACAGGTGGTTCTAGTGGTAGTGGTTTTGGGGGAGGTTCCACTGGGCCTTTGTCATCTTCTGACTCTATTCTGAATACTCTTCTTCAAAACATGGATCAGATGCAAAACTAGTTGGCGATCCTTTCTCAGGCCTCCACCCAACGACATAGTCCATTGTCGGTGGCGATTTTGAGTACTCTTTTCCTACAGGGAATGGAGATTCCTACGTTCAAAAAGTATGGTGGTAAAGGGCATCCGCAAACACATGTATCAACTTTCAACTCCATGTGTACAGATTTCTTTCATCACAATGCTCTAATGGAAAAACTCTTTCCTCAATCTCCCAAGGACACAGCACTTGAGTGGTACTGTTCCTTGCCTAATAATTTTATATTCTCATTCAATCAGCTCGTCAATCAATTTCTCTGTCAATTCTAGGCTAACATTGGTCTAAAGATGACCTTCTCGGATCTCGTCCGATGTAAGCAAGGAGAAAACAAGAAGATAATTGACTTCATAGCACAATACCAAGCACTCTTTTCACAAATTTCATACCTGCTACCCGAATCGGATATGCAAAAGGTATTCATAGGCAACCTACAATGAGCCTGGCAAGAGAAATTTGCCTTAATGAAATACCCTTCCTTTGCACATATGTGTGCTTTGCTGCGGGAGTACCAGCAAACGATAGTTCAATTCGGGGAATCCTCCTCGCACTCTTGTTCCGAAGGAAAATCCATTGTGTCTATCTCAGGAAAAAGAAAAGTTGTTACAAATGTAGTTGCCACAACTAATGACCACGGACTCAAGCGCAACAAGAAGTTTACACAGTTAGCAAAATCTTATCCTTATATTTTACAAAAGTTGTTAAAGGATAAGATCATAACTTTGGAAAATCCCCGACCTTTGAAGGAACTTTACCCTAATTGGTATGATGGGAATGCTTTTTGTCATACCATCGAGGGTCACGACGGTGATCACAATAGTGGCTCTGGAGGTGGTTCTAGTGGTAGTGGTTCTAGGGGAGGTTCCACTGGGCCTTTGTCATCCTCCGACTCTGTTCTGAATGCTCTTCTTCAGAACATGGGTTGGATGCAAAACCAATTGGCGAGCCTTTCTCAAGCCTCCGCCCAACCTATCTTCCAACCTTTCTTCCAACATAGTCCGTTGTCGGTGGCGATTTTGAGTACCGCAAGGAATGGAGATTCCTAAGTTCGAAAAGTATGGTGGTAAAGGGGATCCGCAGACACATGTATCAGCTTTCAACTCCATGTGTACGGATTTCTTTCATCACAATGCTCTAATGGAAAAACTCTTTCCTCGATCTCTCAAGGACACAGCACTTGAGTTGCACTGTTCCTTGCTCGATAATTCTATATTCTCATTCAATCAGCTTGTCAATCAGTTTCTCCATCAATTCTAGGCTAACATCGATCCGAAGATGACCTTCTCAGATCTCATCCAATGTAAGCAGGGAGAAAACAAGAAGATAACTGACTTCATAGCGCGATACCAAGCGCTCTTTTCACAAATTTCATACTTGCTACCCGAATCGGTTGTGCAAAAGGTATTCATAGGCAACCTGCAGCGAGCCTGGCAGGAGAAATTCGCCTTAATGAAATACCCTTCCTTTGCACATACATGTGCTTCGCTGCGGGAGTACCAGCAAACAGTGGTTCAATTCGGGGGATCCTCCTCGGGCTCCCATTCTGAAGGAAAATCCATTGTGTCTATCTCCGAAAAAGGAAAAGTTGTTGCAAATGTAGTTGCCGCGATTGATGACCATGGCCTCAAGTGCAACAGGAAGTTTACGCAGTTAGAAAAATCTTATCCTTCTATTTTACAAAAGTTGTTAAAGGATAAGATCATACCTTTGGAAAATCCCCGACCTTTGAAGGAACTTTACCCTAATTGGTATGATGGGAATGCTTTTTGTCATACCATCACGTTATCAGACATGATACCAAGCGTTGCATGCACCTGCGTCATGAGATACAAGATTGCATCGATGACAGTACCATCCATCTCGATGGGAAGAAGCAAAACACAAATAAGTCGATAGCGAAGGCCAATAGCGAGTTGCAGATTTACACGGACCCATTTCCAACCCATTGTGCGAACTTGATTATTGACGTAATGCTTCTCCTCAACCCTCGGCGTATGCTAATATGCTTTCGATTACTCCTCCCCCGTAGCCTATGACTAGTTCGCCAGATGTGACTTTCACCTTGCAAGACTTGCCCTTGAATAATAAACCCTCTCCTCTATGCGTTCCTACTCACCTCAATGGAAACATTGTGATAGGAGTCCTAGTTGACCCCGCAAGCCGAGTAAATGTTATTACGGAGGAGACGTTATGGCTAAATTCATTACAGACGGAGGAATATGAGAAAACGAAATCTATCATGCGTACGCACGATGGTCTCTCTTAAACCATATGGCTCTATAACTCTTTTCGTCCTAGTTGGAACTAGGGTTGTGGATACAACTTTCGATGTCATTCTGAAAACCGATCTGTTCAGGGTGAAGTTGGCCATCCCATGGCTAGCTTCTAGGAACGGAATAGCTTATGTTATTCACAAATGTTTAAAGTTCTCTCACGAAGGTGTCGTGCAAATTGTGCACAACACTGGATATCAGCCATTGGTATCCTGTGGGGGTTATTCCTTGGATCATTTTTGGCCCACCCCAGTTGGTCTGCTCCCTCCTAGAATGGACCTACTTTCCCGAAACTACGTGAAGTACAACACTAGGGACAAAGGACAGTCGAAAGTGACTCCCCCGGTAGCGCAACAACAAGCTTCCACCTCCTCTCAAAAGGAAAAGGAGAAGCCTGCCTGTGCTCAAGGCGCCGCCCCTGCCTCCCTTCCTAAAGAGGAGCTTTGGGTGACTACTCCCAGTTTTTGTATAAGAAGTCTAATGGTACTTGCTTGGCATAAAGCTAAGATTCAGGTATCCGACCTTCCTACCTTACCCATGGGCCCTCAACCTGATATGTACGATAAGAGGAAGGGTCCCCGTGGAGAGTCCTCTATGTCTTAGCCTTCACGGCCTGCTACTGCTCCCGCCCCCAAGGCAATGAATGGGAAGAGACCCGTCGTTGAGGCATTAGAGTCGACTCCCCCCACTAGTGTTCCAATCTCTTCTAAATCTCTCCCTCCTGCTCCCGTCCAAGAGTCTCTCCCTCCGTCGGAGAAGGTCGTGATGGACACTTTGATGGCCGAACAGGAGTCCTCTGTTCCATCCCAACTTCCAGCCTCTAGTTCTCGAAGTCGTAGGAACCCCCTTGCGTGTAAGTGCAAGTGTCGGCGAAAGCATCTAGCCACTAAGCAGGCCACTCTACAGAGGAAGGAAGGGGAGTTGACAGCCCCTATTTCAAAACCTGTTGTTCTATCCTCCTCTCTCGTCCCCTCTGGTTCAATTCCATCATCCTCGGTGTTGCTTCCAGCTCCTACTGCGAGTGTAAGCGACCCTCACCCAAAAAAGCTACAGATGTTTAATTGCTCCTTTGGTTGAGTCGCCTCTCATGATGTCCCTCCTGGACATCCTATCGTTCTTGAAGCTCGTGGACATGCCGAACATCTTTGTGGTGTCCATCACGGTCTTCTCCTCCTCCTTCGTGCCTTTTGCCTCATCTGTGGGGATCTTGCATCCTCCGACAAAACAGAAGATGGAGAACAGCCTTGCTAGCAATGGGGGTCGAAAGAGGAGTCCACCTTCTTTAAAGGGTGGTTCTGCATTAAAATGTGTCATCCTAGTGACGTAAGAAGTTTTGGCGTCCCCAAAGTCTATCACTGGTCCCGAGTCACTCGGTGAGCCTAGCAGTGGATCTCAGGCACCGCCTTCCTCGTTCGTTGAGGCAACACATAACACTCCTGTGAAGTGCATGTTTAACTCTCTGGACGAGGTCTCGGCCCTTTCAGCGATCTTCGCGAAGTCCTTGACCTTTACCTCACAAGAACTGAACTGAGAAGACCTCGCGGGGCCTTCCTTTACCCCGCAAGAATTGAGCTGAGCAGAGAAGACCTCGGGGGGCATTCGTTTACCCCACAAGAACTAAGCGGAGAAGACCTCGAAGGGCCTTCTTCCTTGGCTCTTGTTGCAAGGGGGTCGAAGGGTTCCCCCCATGATATTCCACCCTTGCAGGCTCGTCCGCCTTCCCCATATAATGATCTAGATTGAGAGGCCAATGATCTCTTGGTTGATGCGGACTAGCGAGGCGCCTCTTCTTTATCTATAATGTAGATTGTGTGTCTTTGTCTGTGTTCCTGGATGACCCTTGTCACCCTCGTAGGTACAGGAGTGTTTGTGTCATACAACTTCCTCTATCTATCGCATCATTCTTTCGCTGTCATGTGTATTGATTTTCGACAATTGGGAAAAATGCAAAGTGTTGGGGGCATGTAGGGTTCCCTTCCATGTTGACCCAATTTTTTTATTTTATTTTTGTCTTCTTCTGCATTCTCTATATGGTCTAATATAGTAGGGGTTTGATGACAATTCATCTATATACTATTATTATACTTGTCTCTATTTATGAGCAGCTCTAACCCTGAAATATCATATCGCCCCTATGTCCCTTGTTCGTGATGTTACTATCTTTCTTTACATTATCATTCTCTTATCTTTCGTGCTTGTTTTGTGATGTTATGGTGCTCACGTGTTGTCCTTCGCGTGTGCGACAACATTACCATGGTGACATCTTGCTATGTTCCGCGGACCACAACATCACTTTTTCATTCTTGTTTTTATCCCCTTAGGATGTCACGTGTGTCTGCATTCAGCACGCACCATTCTAAGGGAGGCCCATAATGTCAATTTCGATTTTCAAAAAACGCATTCGGTGGCTAAGGAATCTTTTCTCGAAAATCTTCTAAATTTTTTTTTCAAAAATCGCATTCTCAACAAGGACTCATAGCAGAACGTGTTCCCTTCGTCATGGGTTCATAAAGAAAGCACTTGAAGAACTTCCCTCCGAGGATGGAGCAACTTTTCCTACAAGAGAAGCCTCGACCTTCCCCTCACAAGGGGGCATTTTCTTCCTTTCGAACTCCTTGATTAAGTGAACATCTTTCGAAAGGATTCCTTGATGATTGAATTGATTTGCGAAAAACACTCTTGCACTTTCAAACACGCATCCCTTGAGTGGACCCCTTTTCTTTTGAAGGGTTCCAGAGGGACCCCTTTGAAAGCTCTTCCTTCAATTTTTTGACCGTCTGCTTGTGTGCCTACGTGGTTGCTTTTTTTTTTTCTAACATGTTTTATCTGTGGATTAACATGTTGCTTTGCAGGTGCGCCTATGAAGCTGCTTTCCAGTTTGACTGTACAAAGTCCCCTTAGATCGGGTACTTTGTTCAACTCTCTAGTTCTAAGGATCTACGGAATCTTTTGTTCAAACCTCCTCAAGAGAGAGTACCTGTGGAGCCATTTGTCTGCCCTGTGCTTTTGAGCTTGCCAAATTGCAGTTTGCTTCCTCCACGGTTCAGGTATACATTTCTAAACTCTTCAATCTACTTTACTAAGAAATTCCACATCACCTATCTGCAATGCATCCACTTGGCACTTGTCTTTTGTGTCGTTGGGGGAATTTTTGTCGAAGACGCTAGTGCGGCACATGGACATTTGTGTGGCACTGTAATGTCCCCATATTACAACGTCCTCTTTCGGTGGGGTTGATTCTAATACACTTACTATTTTTAGTAAGTACTATTTTTAGCAAGGGGTCTGGTGTTGTGCTTCTGTTCTCAGTGAGCCCTTTCAAGCTCCTAAGTTTCTCTCCGGCTCGAGTTTTAGGGCACTACTTACTACTTTTAGGAATTTCTAAAAATAGTAAGTCATCTAGGGTTAGTTGGACCCGGTCAGGGTTGTCTCTTAGCAGCATTTCTCAATGGAGGCATCAATTTCTTTGGTTGAGACATTTTAATATTTAATCCCTCCTTCGGAATTGGATTTTAATAAAGTGACTTTATATTTATTCGTTGAGGGTCATGAGGGGGACTAATTTGTATCTTGATGCCTAGTACAATGACTAAGTCATTTTGAAAAGAGCTTTAAAAGTATTTTATAATGCACATTAAGGGGGTGGACGCCTATGAAGGGAAATGAGTTAAATTTTAAATAAGAGCTAATGTTGAAGTAAAAAGATTTTAAGTTACATCTTTATACTTTGGGCGCCCAAGTTATTGAACAAAGAATTAAAGATAAATTTAAATGAAAGGAAAGTGAAGGTGGCATGGAGTTTCTAGGGTTGCTTGGTCGCCCTAAGTGAAGAATATCTTTTAAAAGTGAATGGGAGGCTTTCATTTTCTTCGTGGATGTTTTGATTTGAAACTTGGTCGTACATTTCTCTTGAAGCTTGGGCTTTGAAGGTTTTGGATTGACTTGTTGAGACGAAAACCTCTACAAGGACACCTTGCTTCGTGTGTGAAAGACCACATCAGGAGAGGATATTGGAGGCTTCACACAGGAGCTTCATTTGGGCTTTCAAGTTGCAGATTTCAGAGTTTGGAGATAAAGATTTTCAACCATTTTTGTAGTGGGGTTGTTGGTTTTGGCTTGTTAAATCTTGGTATCAATTTTGGTGATGATAAAACACATTTTCGTGGTGATTTTCATAATTTCTAGGCACTTTGTTTCTAGCACCTGAACCCATATATTTGCTCATAAGTCAGAAATGGAGATAGATGTCAAAATGGGTACTTAAACAATCAATGATTCTTGCAAGGGCGAACATTTCAAGTATTGGCATGCTTTTTTGGTGGAGTGTTTTATTTTCTCGAACAAGTCGAGTTCTTCAAGGACGGACGGCTTGGCTGGAGGTTAAGAATAGGCTGCAGGTGGTTGGTAACGTCCCTTCAGTTCGCCATTTGGTGACTCAAGCACAAGGGTTTCGGCATGCCTTTCAAGAGGTTTGAAGGTTCATGTTATACTGCTGGTCGTTGGCTTGAATGAGGCATTAACTTGCTGCTGCTGTGCTTAATGCCAGGTCTGAAAGCTCTTAAAATTTCTGATATAGACTTGTAATCTGCTCTTAAATGTTCTATGTTAAAATCTGATTATGAGAGTGACTGAAAATTATTTCCAGCAAGTTCCTCTTGTTGCATTTGCTTTGTTATTTGTAACCTTTGGTATCAATGCACAATGAACAGTATATGAAAAACACAATCAAACAAACCTGAAAATATACTCAGAAAACTACAAACAGCAGTTGGTAGAAACAGGGGAAAAACCAAGAAAAATATATTTGGGGTTGGTTATTACAAGCATGTTGTTGTCCCTGACAGATTCCTACCTGTGGAATCCGCAAGGATGTTATGTTTCCCATTGGGGATGAAGCGTAATGCCTCTGTGTAGACCAGCCGACCCGAAAACGGCTCTTTCCATCCCATTTTGACCTTCAAATGCCTATCTTTCTCATTCACTTCATCTCTGTAGCAGTCTATTCCATCTTCTTGGCAATTCATGCAATCTTCTGCATTCTCTTGAACATTGCTTAGCAACTTGTTGCTCCATCAACATCACTCAGAACATCATGTGCTACCATAGAAACTGCAAGTTTGGTGTCTTGTGAGACCTCCTTTGTCACTGTTGTGGTCGTGTCGACTTTTTCAAGCTCGTAGTCTTGCATTCTCCCTTCATTGGCCTTGAGTGCTTTTGGGTGGAGGTGGTATTGCTTCACTATCCTTCTTTTGTTGTGTTTTGATAGAGTAACATTGTGTTTTTTCTAGTGTTCAATATTCTCGTTTCCAGCATTTCCTTTATCGTATTTCTACTTCTCTTTATCTATCTAGTTGTCTGTGGAGGTGGAAAGACCAAAGTGGGTGTTTGACAGAGGCAAACCCCTATACAGCCCCAACATTTTTCCTCTCTTGGATGTGTGTAGGTGAACGTGCGTTTGGAGCTTGCTAGTGAACTGGACTCTCAGTGAGTTGGACTCCGTCACCTTTGCTTTAGTTGTCTTCTTTATCACCTTCATAGTTATTTCTTGCATTTTGTTACTTATCATTCTGTTTATTACGTTAACATTCATTAGCTAGACCATTAGTAGGTTTTTTGGTATTCGGTGTTGTACTTTTCACTTTCTGGCCATATGGACGCCAACGCGTCGCGTTGTCGTCCCTAACCCGCGCTGCTATCCTCAAGCAAAGAGCTATCTGAGGTACGCTTCGGATTCCAGAAACCAGCTCGTCTAGTCCCATCCAAACATTCAGATCAGTAGAGTGATAGAAGCACTTGAGAGTGCTTTTCATTCTCTATCCTTGACTTAAAACATTTGCCTAGCTTGAGGTAAGTTAGGGAAACCCACTCTCAGCTCTCTGTGACCTGGAGCCTTGGTGTGGTTGGTCCCCCTACCTTACATTTTGGTGAACCCAATGTGAACGACGTCTATTTGTTTCTTTTTGTTGACTAAAAAGATCCAATTGATCAACACAAACCACCACATGCCATAGGCCATTTTTAGATCATTTTCACAATTGGAGTTGCTGAAGGTAATTGAAATACTTCAATTTTTACATTTACATTTCAATTTAGTGATTAATAATTACTAAATCACTAATTTATTTTTAAAATTCGAGATTTTTGTTTTGTTTTTTAATTTTTATTCGTTTTTTGAATATGTTGTTGAGACCCAATTCGCATCCAACACAATTGTCTTGAGGTGACTTGTGAAAGTGCGAGAGCAACTTTCCAGCATGGTTATTAGTCAAAGTTGGTCCCTATGGAGGCAATCCAATATTGAGAGGGCAACAAATGTAAAATAGATGATCCTAGATGACACTTGGTGGTAACGGGTATAATATCTTCTTAGTTTCACTAAGCCTATCTTGAGTATGATCCATTTTATTGATATGAATAAGCCATGTTTGGGAGAGGTATATGATAGCATTGACTCAATGATTAGGAGGATGAAATTAATCATCAATGAAAAAGAGCAAGATGTTGAAGAAACCTTCTTCAAAAAAGTGAAAATAATTTGTGATGAGAGGTGGAACAAAATGACCACCCCACTGCATCTTATTGCATTTGCATTGACTCCCAAATTTTATAGTGATGAAATTCTTGCTGTCATCAAGGGTGTGACTATACAAAGATGCGGAAGTAAGAGAAAGGTATAGGAAAGCACTCACTAAACTCTTCTCCAATCTTGAAATGGAGGATCTAGTTACAAATGAGTTTGTTGAGTTTGTAGCCTCTAGTGGTCAAAGCGTTTCCACTCTCCGTGACAAGTATAGGAAGGATGCTCACACTTGGTGGTACCTCAATGGCAGATTTCCTATCATCTAAGGCATCAAATTACAAAAAGATTGCTAGACTCGGTATAAACCTGTGCCAGCACTTCGGCAAGGATTTCCCCAAGTCAATAAAACAATTTGTGAAATCATCTAAAAGGAACACAAAAATGTCCAATTGTTGGAAATCAGATAAATTTACACATGAAATAATATTTCTATTCTTCTAGTATGTCTCCATTCAATCCATATTACAAATTTATGGGATTCTCACATCCTATTTTATAGGAAACTCTCTAAATGAATTTCCTAATTATAAAGAGTTGTTTTAACAACTCTAAATACAAACAAATAGACTTCAACAAATAATTATTCTCACATCTATAATAGTTATGTGAGTTGTGATAACAACTCACATTATTAACTTATGTGGACACTAACATTTAATTCCTAACACCCCCCCTTAGTGTGAACATGGTAGAAAAACATTCACACACTCTTATGCAGTATGCTCACCCTTATGGCATGTCCAACTATGTGACGCATGACCTTGATCCAAAAGAAAGGCTCTCTCCTTCCATGGTTTTAAACAGAATTACCACAAACCTTGACGTGAAAGGAACTCATCAACTGTCCACCTCGTGTGGTTTACTGGATCCTCCCACAATCCCTTTCAAGATCCATGAACTGCATTACACTAGTGCTTTTGTTCACCACTATGCTTGTACACCAGGGAAGTTATATAGAAATCAACATACATATCACAAATCTAAAAAACCCATATTGGAAAAAGTTTCACATTGCATTCCATAAGAACACAATGTTCTTAATTGTAGTCACTGTTATCAATCGCTGCCACTCGATCTCGAATAGCATAGACAACCACCACTGCCACTGGAAGCTGCCCTTGACTTTAGTCATTTTGGTGCGAAATGGGAATGGAACATTGGTTATTATTCCCCCCCACAATGTGAAATTTCCACTTGTTCACACAACCAAGAACACTGAAAAGTTGAAAACGAAACACACACTGCCACACAATAGAAAATAAAATGCCACCAAAGCTGATAAGTGGCCTTGTCATTGGTTGACTAACGAGAGGTCGTTGATTGTCCTCCTTCCTTTGTTGCCTCCTACCTCCATTTTGTTTGCTACTTAGCAAATTTGGCTTTGAAGCTCAATTTTGGAATGCCCCCCCAATAAAGTGGATGTCACATACAAGCGAAAATGCATCCAATTACAACTGTGGAATTGTAGGACAACGCATAATTCTTACATAGCTCGCAAAGCGCCATAACTATGAAGAGGAGCTCATGCCACATGGAGTAAGGCACTAGTCTTGAGAGGATGGGTCTATCCAATTTATGCTCACACGTATTAAAGTCGATCCTCAACACAAAGATTAATGAGTGCGGAAGAACTTAGGTCTAGATGCCTCTGCCCTTCAGCCTTCCCCAAACAAGATGCGGATGAGCCAGACAATAATATCAAACCAACTAATAAAGTATGCGGCCAAATATTAAAATTGCAGATTAATGGCAAAGACTGTCACCACCAATGCAGATCATAAGCTGATGACAAAGGAATGGAAGTCATGGAGCGATCAAAGACTCCCAATTCGCAAAGAAGATTGCTCTACAACTAACCACGCACGATGCCAGATTGCAAATGAGTCAATGGGTCACCTACCCAAAGGCAAGTGACAAACAAAGCAACCAATCTCCATCAACAAACATCCCAAAATGTTGGTTGATCTACTGAGAATAGATGAGATCCAGCCCAGCGAGAAATGTGTAGGCCAACTGGACCGATACAGACCTGTCAATCTTGCAGTGATGACCTTGCCAGAAGAGATGACTTCACACACCTCCGTGTGAGAGTAATGAGCCAATAAACTTCACGGCTAATCTACTACAAACACCCATAAACTGTAGCAAATCACCTCAAAGTAGAAAAGCCTCGATCAATTTGCCAGATGCTACAGAAGTGAAGCAAACCAAATAAGAGGGGGCTGATCCAGCTACAGCTGTTGAAGCGAAATACCACAAAGGAGATCTATGATAACAAACCACCGTTTGACAATCACTGGGGTAACAAAGTCTGCAAACAAAATGTTATGGTTTTGCCAAATGAATTTTGGCCTCAACAATGGAATCCTTCAGTCAAATGAGACTGTGAACATATGCAAATCAAAACTCCATGCAACAGATGGTCGATACCACAATGAACTAGGAATCCTTCAGTCAAATGAGACTGTGAACATATGCAAATCAAAACTCCATGCAACAGATGGTCGATACCACAATGAACTAGGCAAGATCCCTCAAATTCTAGAAACAAGTCACTCCAACCCAGATTTCTGAAATAATATAACAAAAGATAAAACACACGACTATGCTACTCTAGTCCTAAATCTGGAGAAATTAGAATAAGCCCATATTCCAGCCCCTCTCGTGAGAGTCAAGGCTGTCCTTGCTCTGATACCATGTTGGATATCAGATAAATTTACACATGAAATAATATTTCTATTCTTCTAGTATGTCTCTGTTCAATCCATATTACAAATTTATGGGATTCTCACATCCTATTTTATAGGAAACTCTCTAAATGAATTTCCTAATTATAAAGAGTTGTTTTAATAACTCTAAATACAAACAAATAGACTTCAACAAATAATTATTCTCACATCTGTAATAGTTATGTGAGTTGTGATAACAACTCACATTATTAACTTATGTGAACACTAACATTTAATTCCTAACACCAATGGCAGGCATATTCCCTATCATCTAACGCATCAAGTTATGGAAAGATTGCTACATTCGCTATATATCTTTGCTAGCACTTTTGGAAAGGATTTCCCACTCGAGGCACTAAAACAATTTGCCAAATCATCTAAAAGGGACACAAATGTGTCCCAAAAGAGCATGCATATTCCCTATCAACTGAGGCATCAAATTATGAAAAGATTGCTACACTCTATATATCTATGCCAGCACTTCAAGTAAGGATTTCCCCCTCTTAAGGCACTAAAACAATTTACTATTTCTTCACAGTTATTGCTTGTCCTTAATGTGTGTGGCATTCCACTTTGGAGGCAGAATAATCTAATTCTCTTGTCATATTCTGTCATATCCCATGCCATATATTTTTTATCTATGGAGTAACAAAAAACATTGTACTAATGTCAGAATTCATAGCACTCAACTAGTCAATTACATATAAAAAGTAAACAAGAACATCAAATACCATATAAGAACAGTAAACAAGAATAAACCTGAAGTGACAAAAGAGCGCGATCTGTGAAGTTTTTCACAGACTGATGTGCATTATCAGGAATGTAACTTGCAAGCCTCTTCAGATGTGCTTGTTCTTCTCGAGCACTCAATCTGCCATAACCACTATAACAATGTAGAAGCTCCCTCAAATACGGAGCTCTCCTCATTGTATCCTCCAGAAACGCCTATTCAAAATTGCCACAAGAGAAATCAATAAAATAATAATGGGAAAGTTGTAACTGAGACCTAAATTTAGTGTGTACTTGAAATGCAAACTCCAGGAAAAAATAATTTAAAATAGAAATGGACAATAGCATAGAACAAGAAATTCTGTAAAAAATGGCAACAAAACTTATGAGGGTCTCACAATCAAAATAGCATCAGTACACCAGATATACATTTGCAACACCAAAAGTTCCAAATAATTTTCACACAGATTTAAGCTTTCACTGAAGAGGAGTTTACATGATAAATTTAAGATAGCTGATGCATTTGTCCCCATTTGAGCTTGTCTGTAATGTTGAAATGAGAACATGTAGGATACAGCAAGTAACATAAAAGATTGTCACTGGGGCTTGCCATAAGCATACTCTTGAATAGTGCAAAAGCAAACCTCTTTCAGAGGACAATAATTCACAAATAACTAATAACCAAGTAGAATATTTCATTGTTTAATCTATCGTGCCATAGAGTTCACAGTTTCAATATCCCCACAATCCCAAATTCTCCACATGATATAATTTATAATTCCAAAAAGAAAATCAAACAATAGAAGGTTTGTATCTTTGAGGTCTCTATATGCTATTGCCCCAAGTCAACTTATCAAGCTTTAGCCTATTTTAGTGCGGATGAAAAGCAAGCATGTGTAGTCATGAAGAATCGCACAGGCATCAACATGCAGTATGATACTATAAGGCCTTCCAAACCTAGGACACACTGGTTGTCAATGCACCCAAGAATATCTCCAAATACTGTGAAACATTATTAAAGACAGAATTTATATCTCAGAAGTGACAATTGCAAGCCATGATCCACAATAAGTATAGATGACCCTGTTCTGATCAACAACTAATCAGCATAAGCCATAATCACCATACTTGCAAAAGATATGTTAGACTTTGTATCACAACATTCATTAAACATAAACATTAGACAGTATTTATATCTTAGCAGTGACAATTACAGCAATGTCTCCCACTAAGTATAGATGACAATGTTATAATCACCAAGTATTCAGCATAATCACCATACTTGCAAAGATATATTAGAATTTGTATCACAATAATCATTAAACTTAAACATTAGATAGACTGCTAACATGACTTCCATAATTTTAAGGAGATTCACAAATTAAGATGTCTCCTACACTCTTGACTTAGTTGTAGGGCAATTTTATGTTAAGATTCCTCAAAATCAGAGAAATAAAACCTGAAATAGGCTGCTTATAAAAATGCCAAATTGCCAAATTCTTGTAGCTGCTTAAGTAATCATAAATTCCAGTTGGTTCAAACTTAAAGCAATAAAATTATTAAGTGATACATTACAGCGGCATATAAAGCTACTAGATAGGATTCATTTTCGATCAAATTTATCTTCACCCTATCTTAGGACCAACACAACAAATATTTGATGTGAAACTCCTCAGCTTCCATTCCACATTCAGTCCTGATTGAGGTTCTCGAACCCTTAAAAGGAATTCAAACACAGTAGCAATGCACTAACTAGGACCTGATCCATATGTACCCTTCTGTATAGTGTTCCCCCTGGTTCACTATCTCATATAGTTACAGCTTGCACATAGAAATATGTATCCATATCTGCTTCTAAACAAGTCTTTTAGAAGGCTCACTCTCTTTTCTGATCACAGAAAGCAGCCATATACCAAATTGTCAATACACTTTGTCAGACTATCTTGTTTACTGGGCCAAGAATTTCTGACCAGTTTCTCAATAAGCCAGAATAAAGGCCTGAAAAGCAGGTTCCGTCTGCTAGGGGTTATCTACACCACAATCTTTGCAGACTCATGAGCCCTGAATATTGGGAATCACCCCTGCATAAAAAACACAAAGAAATAAAAAAAAACAAGGCCCAAAAGCAAACAGAAACACCCTCACAAAAAGACAACACTAAACCACTCTCACTCACAGCAGCAAGAAGTGAATTTGACTTCTTGGGAGTTTGAATGAATTTAGTAAAACAGTATAAAACTAACAAGCAACCAATTTTAAGGGTTTTTAACTTCTTTGTAGGGATTTCATTTTGCAGCAACAATATTGGGGGTTTTGAATGGTAATGTTTCTTTTATTTTTCCACTTCCTCAATTCTAACTTCTTCTCCCTCCATCTTTTCATTTTTATTTTAATCTTTTATTAGTAAAGAATGGATTCAAGGAATTGTTGTCATTTGAAATTGCCCCCTTGCTGAACCTGTTGTTCAGCATTTCAGTGAAACATAGGAATGATCTCAAAGTGTGGGACATTCACAATTGGGAACAAACCCCCGGAGAAAGCCGGCTTCCTTTCCAACCTCGATGCAAAGTGTTGATCCAACACAACACAAATTAAACCTAAAACCTATACCTATTCTATTGATTGACAAGGAAAAGGGGAAGAAGGAATACAAAAATTGAAAGGGGTGGTGATGCACCTAGATTAAATGGTGTTTCTTCCTGTCCACTATAGCACAAAGACTCAAAGAAAGCAGCCAAAAGGGCTCGCACGAGTCTCTGTTTCACAACTCCTAAAGACAGATATGGAGGTAAGGAATTTGACAAGCACTAAGAGGGAAGAAAAGATCCACAGATAGTCCCTGCAAACAGATTTTACACAGCATATACGCATAGAAATTATGGAAACATTCATTCAATCATAGAGGCAAGGAAATATGCATTGTATGATAGAGACGAAAAGAGGTGAAAATGCAAACTTTATTGATTCAGAGGCATGGAGCCTATTACAATAGCAGAGTTGCAGTGCATGCAATTCTCTGTAGAGAACAAAAAGAAGAACCCTTACAAAAATGAGTTGTGGAGGCTTTATTCTGGAGAGAGGAAGCTCAAAATCTGTGTCAAAATGTGGCAAACAAGATAGAAACCCTAGCCGCCAACAAATCCAATGAAATGCAAACATGTGTACATTCCAATCCAATCTGGGCAACCAAGGAAGCGTGATAGGATATCTCTGGATCTCTACCACATCCTATCATTGATGATTTCTAAGTTTGAGTGCAAAAAGGATGAAGATTGCCCACAAAATCCGCGATATAGAGATGAGACTCTCACAAAAGGAGAAGTCGAAAGTCCGACCTCCAACAAAGGGCGAAGCTTTGCCTGTTAGGAATTGAGAAGAACTCTTACCTCATACCAAGAGAGGTATCAAGGTAAGGGAGAAGCCGAAATTCCAAAAGTCTGAAGGACCTAGAAGAATTTACGAAGGGAGGGCTTCAAGCATTGAGAAGGCGAAGGGAAGCATAACCAAAAGGGATGAAGCGTATGGAAGATGCCGACAACTCAAAAACCTGATAAGAGGAAGACTTAGACAATTTAGGGACTTGGACTTCAAGAGTCGAGGAGTCAAGGAACCTTGGAATGGGTAGGCAATTATGAGGATCACCAACAGCCCAACAGAGTGATAAATTCCATGCTTATTAAGATTTTTTAAGTGAATCAAGGCAGAATTTGGAGCTGATAAAAATGATATTTAGGTACAAGGGTAAGGGAAAGTCTAAAAGTCCAACAAGGAACACTTATGCAATTTTGCAAGGGTTTGACACGAGGAATCGAAGCCAATTGGAAAGGTATGACAGAAAGACTACCAATGAAACCCTGAAACTCTAAAAAGTCTTAACATTTAATCAAATTTAGGATTTTGGCAACTTGGGTTTTTAACTAAGGCATGGGCAAAGAAGGTTAATGGAAAGTCGAGAAATAACATCACGCCAAATTGCCCAAGTAAGATCTCTCAGATCAATTATTATCGATGAGCTATAAGGGGGCATGAAATGTCAAACATTTTGGCGATCTCTGTGGGATGATTGCCTACTAATCATGGAATCCAAAAGCCTTAATAGTCCATTGGGCACAAAGTCACAAGATTCGTAAACAAAAACTAAACAGCAACGTGTGCAAGTTGTACTTAGGGAAGACGGGAAAACTAAAATCATACATCCTCCTAAAGAAGATGTAGAATGTGCACCAGCACTTCTTAGAAAACAAAAGCAACTAATATGTACATGATCTACAAACATGAATGCTAAATATCATCACTTAACTCTGTCAAAAACAAGTCTCTTGAAGGAGTTGATCTCCTCAAGCCATAGCTACATTCACTACCCAATCGTAACCATTGAAGCTCTCTGCCTACATGCATCAAGTTACACATGTTGCCCATGTAGGCAAGAATCACCTTATTGTCAGCTTGATCTTTACAGGGCAGTCACAAAACATAAGTGCCAAATTCATCCGATGATGCATCAAGCGTGCATATGACAATAGGGATAAAAAAAATTGGAATTAGGTTAGCATCAAAAGAAACAACACTTGTCGAGGAACAAAAACTCTCCTCACACAAGGGCATCATGTTGCTACAACAGCTAACCTCTTTATAATATGAGCTGAAACAAAAAGAGAAAGCTTTTAGCTCACATGGTGATACAAATATCCCACATTTGTCTATTGACTTGCACAAGGTAGAGTCTCCACATGCACATCAAACAAAAAACTTTGGAGCTTTGGCATATTATCAAGTTGAGAAACATGAGAATTATCTTCTTGACACACGTGTTACTGCTCAAACTCATCAATGTGAGTATGTCGATCCTAGGTGGAGCATTCTAGTTTAGGTACATTATCCCAAATGCAAAAAGTCACATCTTCACCTTGAATGAAGACCTCATATTCAATTTTGCTACATTCGGAGATAGTAGAGAACCAACATACATCATAGTTACATGTGTTGATAGTTGATACACATCTCATCAACACAAACTTCAGATCTGTGAGACACCTCAGATGTAGAACTGGATTCTTCATGTTGTCTCTCTGTTTCAATCTCTTCTATTTGGCAACTGGTTGCAACCTCTTTAGGTCCAAGACACAAACCATCCTTTACGTACACTGTTGCAACAACATCATCTTTTGTAATTTCCTCCTCATATGCAACATTATCCATGCTAACCAATGTATGCTCCAAATAATCAGTTGCATGAATTAATCCATCTAATTCTTCAATGCTACATACACATTCCTCTTCATGCAAGATGCAGCAAGTGTCGCCAAATTGGGAAACTTCATTGGCTTCATCATCAAATAGGAATGCCTACTGCCCCATATCATTAAAATTAGCCTCATTCCAACTCATCAAGATGGACTCTTGTCGCTTTGGGTCCTTTGTTGATGTCGGCATGTATATGCCCTCCTCGTCATTGTCAACAAAACAAGGAAGTTCATCAGACAATGGCAGCAAATCTTCATTTTTTATTTGCTTAGTGTACCACTACTCATGATTTTCTGAGTTATTTTCTTCCTAAATTAGGTCTGATTTTTTAGTCTACAAGACACATGGCGTTTCACCAACAGTAAGCTACATATCCTCTTCCTTAAACATTTCCCTCCTCTACACATCAAACCAACTAGCTTGCCAAACAATAGGTCCACCTTTGAAGAGTAAGATTGTGTTAGGACAAGAAAACAAATTTGGAAGTGAAACATGAGGAATTTGACAATTCTCTTGAGGAAGGATAGACTTCTGAGAGGGTTTTTCTTGTGGGACAGCAAGCTGAGCTTGCACAGGTGCATGTTCCTGCAAGGGACGAGGACCGTTGAAACTTGGAATTTTGAAGCGAGTAACCTGGGAGACTACTTTAGTCTCTTGCATGAATTGTTTCTCCCTAGCTACCAAGTGTCTGATTTGCTCTTCCCTAGAAAGGATCTATCTAGCAAGACACTCCTCATGTTGGTTTCTTTGTGCTTCCATTTGCTAGTGGTGAAGATGATTTTGATAAGTTCGTTCTTCCTGTTGTAGGTTATTTTCTTGCTCTCTTTCAACAGCTTTTAACTATTCTTGGAAGTTTAACATTATGTCTTTGATGCTAACATTTTCCAAATTGCTCATATTCTGAGGCTGAATGGGAGAATAAAAACGCCGGTTGGAGATGGAATAGGCCTCTTGGGGCTGATGATAAACATGTGTAGGCTGCCAAGAAGGCTGAGTAGAGGTGGGTGGGAAGTAATCACTAGGAAAGTGTTCATAACCTGCTGTAGCAAGGTTATGTGAAATAAAACCAGCAGCATTTCCAATTTGGTATTGCTGACAAGGAGGTGTAAAGTTTGCATGTTCATAGAATCGAGGGGAAAAGAATGCATCCCTATGACATTTTGACATTCTTAATGCATTCAAGAGAACCAAGAGTTCATTTAACAATGTTTTAAAATAGAGAAATCAGATCTTCTCAACCAGAGGACCAAAACATACCAATAGAGTCACCAGTATTTGATTGTAGAGTCAACAGGTGCTCGAAGAATGTATTCACTGATTGCAACTGCTGAGAACCAAACTAATATCTTAACAATATGAAACAAGCTCATCATACTGGTCCCACCAAGCGTGCCAAAAACTGTTAGTCACTTTAAATTCCACCCTTGTTGAACCTGTTGTTCAGCATTTCAGTGAAGCGTGAGAATGATCTCAAGGTGTGGGGCCCTTGTAGTTGGAATCAAACCTCTGAAGAAGGTTGGCTTCCTTTCTAACCTAGATGCAGAGTGTTGATCCAACCCAACACAGATTAAATCTAAAACCTAATCCTATTCTATTGATTTCCTAGGAAAAGGGGAAGAAGGAATACAGAAAATGAAAGGGGTGGTGGTGCACCTAGACTAAATGGTATTTCTTCTTGTCCACTGCAACACAAAGAATCAAATAAAGCAACCAGAAGGGCTAACACAGATCTTTGTTTCACAACCCTTGAAGACAGATATGTGTAAATTTTAATGATCAGATTTAATGCACAGAAAATTAATTCAGAATCAGAAAATAACACAGCAGATACCCTGGGAAAACCCTCCTCTTGAGGGAGAAAAACCCAGCAACAAAGATCTCTCTTCTATATATAAATAGAGGCAACAATTCTCTTTACAATGAGGCCAATCACAAGGCCAATATTCTGCACCTACACAGGATGCAAAGACAGATAATACTCTGCACCTCTAAATATCTAAATCTGCCCTTAAAGAAAATTCGCAACCTGCTCTTGAATAAATTCACACTTGTATTAAATGAATCGAACTTGCTTGATGTCTAATGGATGGAATGTGAACTTGTATTTATACATTGTATGAGAGAGGTCGCACCTCTTCAAGAGTAAAGTCGGCCATAATAAAAACATAATTACAAAATAAAAGATGCGAATATCAAGGAAGGTCGGCCCTTTTAGAAATTATATTGTTGCCAAGTGAAGCGCCCCTTCACATTAAATATCTCATATAAATAAATAGCCGATAGGCTATATTTATTTATGTCTTCATTCGTGGCTGGAAGGATGATCCCAAAGCTACCATAACATTAACACTCCCTCTCGGCTAGGGAGAGAACTTCCAGCTACACAGGACATATCACCTCAACGTGATGTCTACCACATTGACTACAACCGAATGTGAAAAGAAAAATATCACCTCATCGTGATATTAGATATCGCCTCAACACGATATCAACCATAATGGCTACAACCATACTATGGTAAGTACAAGTGTTCATCACTTGCGTGATGTTGTCACCTCAACGACTTTCACCATGACTCTCTTAGAGGGTGAAACACAAGTAAACATATGTCATGGAGTCACACACATGACATCCACCATGACTCGGTTCAGAGGGTGGAAACAAGGGCTTTCACCTCAAATTCCTCTGCCTAAAAGGAAAATGCATTAACAAGGGTTGCACCTCAAATTCCTCCGTCTACTCTCAGTGTTGATGTACCTCAACTGTACAGCCTTCCGCAGTACCATATCTCTCATGTAGTGGTACTTGATCTCAACATGCTTGGTTCTATCATGAAACACAAGATTGACAGAGAGCTTCACACAACTCTGATTATCACAATGAATGATAGTAGGGTCCATTGATTGTCCAAACAATCCTGCAAGGAGCTTACGAAGCCACATTGCTTCCCGAGTTGCCATACAAGGAATAATATATCCTCTGTTGTACTCAATGCTATAATGATCGCCTCACTGCACTGTGAAATCATAGCTGAAACCCAAACTGAAGCAACCAGAGGTGCTCTCCGATCTGTGATAAAACCTGCCAATCAGAATCAAAAACCATGTAACTCCAAGTCCGTGATCTGAAGAATACCTCAACCCATATCCAACTATGCCATGCAAGTATCTCAGGATATGTTTAGCTACAACAAGATGTATCTGTCTCGGATCACACATAAACTGGCTAAGTGCACTCACTGCATAGCAAATGTCAGGTCTAGTGTTAACTAGATACATCAAAGATCCAGTTAGTTGTCTGTACAAGGTAGGATCCACCAAGTCTGAATTAGCGCAGCCTCTTCAACTTATGTAAGTTGGTCTCCATAGGTGTGGACATGGATTTGCAATCCATCATACTCAAATCTCTTAAGTATATCAATGGTGTACTTTTCCTTGACTTAGAATCATCTCATCCGGGTTTCAAATGCCACTTCTAATCCAAGGAAGTAATGCATGAGCCCAAGGTCCTTCATCTCAAATTCCGAAGCCAACTCCTTCTTACACTCAAGAATCAGGTGATCTTCTCCAGTAAGGATTAGATAGTCAACATATAAAACAAAAATTAATGCATCACCATTGATTACCTTGAAGTAGAGATTCGAATCAGCATCATTCTTCAAGAAGCCCAAACTTGACAGGTACCGATCAATCCTTTCGTACCATGCACGAGGAGCCTGCTTAAGACCATACAAGGCTACCTTCAGTTTGCAAACATGTGACTCCTTCCCATAAACCTCAAATCCATCAGGTTGCTCTATATAAACCTCTTCCTCAATCACTCCAATGAGAAAGGTTGTCTTCACGTCCATCTGGTGAATCTTCCATCCTCTAGATGCAGCAATAGCAATGATGGTTCTGACAGAAGTATAGCGAGCAACAAGAGCAAATGTTTCTTCATAATCAACTCCCTCTTTCTGAGAGAACCCACAAGCCACAAATCTTGCTTTGTACTTCTCAATGCTTCCATCTGCAGCATGCTTAATCTTGAATAGCCATTTAGAACATACCACAAACTTGCCCTCGGGTCTAGGAACAATGTCCCAAACATCATTCTTAAGAATTGATTGATAATTCTCCTCACACAAAGATCTTTCCAAACCGATGACTAGATGCTTCCTCAACACAGTAGGCCTCGGATTCTATAATCTGACTCATCAAGGCAACATAACTGAAACTTATGTGGCTCTTTGTTTCTCCGGAATGTGCTCTAGGAGCTGCAAAACTTTCAGCCTCTTGCATAGTACGCCTGGCCCATAGAGGTCTCTTTCTCCCAATAACAATGTCAGTAGGCCCATCAGTAGGTTCCAAGGGTTCAACAGGATCAATATCTTCTCTTGGTTCTAAAGTCTCCCTCTGAATCTCAGGAGTATGGTCAACTTCCATATCCTGAGGAGACTCTTCATTATCAATGTCCATATGAATCCCCCTGGATCTCCTGAATGCAAAATCTTCCTCGAATGTGACATCCCTACTGATCTTGATCAACTTTTGACCTGGAATGTATATTCTGTAGGCTTTAGATGTCTCACTGTAGCCCACAAATATTCCCTTCTTGCCAAAAGGCTCCAACTTAGTTCTCTTTTCCTTGGGAACATGAATATAGACAGGATATCCAAAGATCCTCAAGTGACTGACTTCAGGCTTCTTTCCTGTAAAGGCTTCTTCTGGAATCATATTCTCCAAAATCTTATGAGGACTTCTGTTCTGAACATATACAGTTGCCCTGGAAGCTTCTGCCCATAGGAAGGTTTGCAAATCTTGATCATGAATCATGGCCTTTGCTACTTCCACGATTGTCCTGTTCTTTCTTTCTGCAACACCATTTTGTTGAGGATTATAGGGAACACAAAACTCCCTCTTAATCCCTACATCAATACAAAAATTCTGAAAACGACCAGAGGTGTATTCTCCACCATTGTCAGATCTGAGGACCTTAATTCTTTTACCAAAAAGATTTTCTACAAATGCTTTAAACTCTTTAAACCTATCCAACACTTCCTCAGACTCTTTAGATTTCAAAAAGTAAATCCAAGTCTTCCTAGAGTGGTCATCAATAAACAAAACATAATACAAGAATCCACTTGAAGACGAAACAGACATAGGACCACATAAATCAGAATGAATAAGGTCTAAAATACACTTAGATCTATTTTCTCTACTATGAAAAGGGGCTTTTATATTCTTACCCAATGCGTAGCCCTTACAAGTACCTTTGTGCTCCTGGTTGAACTTAGGAAGGCCCGTCACCATCTTCTCCATGATAGGTAAGGCTCGGAAGTGTAATTGAGCCAATCTCCGATGCCAAAGATCGCAAAGACTTGAAGAGTCATGAACCAAAGCTTGTAAAGAACGTGTGCAGACCTTGTAAAGGTTTTCATGTCTAACTCTAATTACTTGAGCATCCTTGACGCTAGAGTTCTCCATCCACACTAGAACTTTGCCTTTGGAGAAGGCAACTTGATATCCTTTATCTTCCAAAGCTGATATAGAAATAAGATTGCGCTTGATTCTAGGAACATAAAGAACATTACCCAATTGAAGTGATATGCCGGAATCCAAATGAAGTGTAGAGGTCCCAATTCCTTTCACAGAGTAGCTAGCATCATCTCCAATGATGACTTGTTCAAAAGACTCCTTTTCCACCAAACTTGATAAGTGCTCCTTAAAGTCGGTGATGTGTCGTGAAGCACCACTGTCGATTATCCAAGTGTTGGTGTTGGAAGGTACACTGCTTGATAATGCCGAATAGAACAAATATTCACTTGAATCCTTTTGTGGAGAAGCATCATCAACATCCGCAACGGTAACTTGTTGCTTAGGTCTAGTTGGACAATACTTGGCGAAGTGCCCAAACTTATTGCACCTAAAGCATTGAATCTTGGACATATCCCTCTTCTTCTTGAATGGAGGTGCATCATCATTTCCCTTGTCCCGATTCCTCTTGAAGAATCCTTTCCTTCTATCTTTTCCTTTCTTCTTTGAAGCATGGGAGGCGAGAACATGAATGTCTTCATTCTTTGAACTTTGACCAACGCCTTTTGCCACCAACCTTGATTCCTCTTGAATGCAATCTGATCTTAGGCGATCAAACTTAGGCAATTTTGATCTTGCACTGATTCCCTGAATGTAAGATTCCCAAGACAAAGGTAGACCTTTGAGAGCAAGCATAGTCAGGTCTTTGTCATCAACCATATGCCCTATTGTCGAGAGCTGATCTCTCAAATCTGCAATCCTCATAAAGTATGCAATCACTGATTCACCTTTTGCCATCTTCACTTGATGAAGTTGTCGCTTCAGTGCAAGTGCTCGGCTGGTATTGTTGATTTCGTACATCTCTTCCAATGTTTTGAACATATCTCTCATTGTCTTCAACTTAGAGACGATAGGCACAATATGATCCTTGACGGAATCAACCAATATCTTCATTGCTTTAATAGCTTTCTTCACCCATTGTAACTTTGCTTCTTCCTCCTCTAGTTCAGGAGCGCTGGACTCTACGAACTCACCCAAGTCATTTTCACACAAGGTAAGCATGATCCTAATCCTCCAAGATGTGATGTTAGATGCACCCTCAAGTCTATCCTCGATCTTCAACCCGTTCACCATCTTGACTAATGTAGATGGATGAACAACTAGGGTATTGCTGATTAGGAATAATTTGATCACGATCCTCTCAAACCCGCTCTGATACCATGTAAATTTTAATGATCAGATTTAATGCACAGAAAATTAATTCAAAATCAGACAATAACACAGCAGATACCCTGGGAAAACCCTCCTCTTGAGGGAGAAAAACCCAGCAACAAAGATCTCTCTTCTATATATAAATAGAGGCAACAATTCTCTTTACAATGAGGCCAATCACAAGGCCAATATTCTGCACCTACACAGGATGCAAAGACAGATAATACTCTGCACCTCTAAATATCTAAATCTGCCCTTAAAGAAAATTCGCAACCTGCTCTTGAATAAATTCGCACTTGTATCAAATGAATCGAACTTGCTTGATGTCTAATGGATGGAATGTGAACTTGTATTTATACATTGTATGAGAGAGGTCGCAACTCTTCAAGAGTAAAGTCGGCCATAATAAAAATATAATTACAAAATAAAAGATGTGAATATCAAGGAAGGTCGGCCCTTTTAGAAATTAGGCTATATTTATTTATGTCTTCATTCGTTGCTGGAAGGATGATCCCGAAGCTGCCATAACATTAACAATATGGAGGTAAGAATTTGACAAGCACTAAGAGAGAGGAAAAGATCCATGGATAGTCCCTTCAAACAAATTTTACACAGCATATACACATAGAAAGTATGGAAACAGTCATTCAATCATAGAAGCAAGGAAGTATGCACAACATGATAACAGCGAGAAGAGGTGAAAATGCAAACTTTATTGATTCAAAGGCATGTAGCATGTTACAATAGCAGAGTTGCAAAACATGCAAGTCTCTGTAGAAAACAAAAAGAACACTTACAAAAGATGATCCATGGATGCTTTATTCTAGAGAGAAAGCTAAGAATCTGTGTCAAAACGAGGCAAACAAGATAGAAACCCTAGCCGCCAGCAAAACCAATGAAATGCAAACATGTGTACATTCCAATCTGATCTAGGGGGCTAAAGAGGCATGATATGACATCTTTGGATCTCTGCCATATCCTATCGTTGATGATTTATGATTTTGAGTGCAAAAAGGATGAAGATTGCCCACAAAATCCATGATCTTGGGATGAAACTTTGACAAGAGTATGTCTACAAGGGTCCCACACCGTGAGATCATTCCCATGTTTCACTAAAATGCTGAACAACAGGTTCAACAAAGGTGGAATTTCAAGTGACACCAAGAACCAAGAAAAAGAGATAGAAATGAAGAGGAGAATTAGATCTAATTATTCTCCTCTTTATTTTTTCTTCATTTTTTTCTTCCTCCATTGCTTTTCATTTCCTTTTCTTTAATCTACAAATTTCAAATTTTCAGTTTTACGCTCTTCCTCTCTTCAATTTCATTTTTCAGTTTTTCCTCCATCTCTTCAAATTCCTTTCTCAGTTTTTCCTAGTATTTTTTTGAGTCTATAATATACTTCCTAACCCTAGCATCTTCTCCTCGTCTATTTGTAGCCTACTTGCACATTGTTATAATGTACCACCACAAAGAAAGTGTATGAGTTGAAACCATGACAGCCCACATGGTAGAAATGGGGAAGTGGTTTGCATTTATTGCAAAATCAAAACTTAGGCAAGGCATTAGTTACCTAAAATTTAATCTTGACCATATACTTCCTAATTCCCTGATATTCCTCGTGAACCCAGTATATATTTCTCCTCTATTTGTAGCCTATTTGCACATTGTTGTAATGTGCCACCGTTAAGAAAGGACCTAAGTTGAAAGCATGACACCACAAGTACTAGGAAAGGGGAACTGGTTTGCAATTATTACAAATCAGACTTAGTAAAGGCATTAGTTGCCTATAATTCCAACTTGTTCATATACGTGGCCAAGACATTTCTTTGTCGAAACAAGCCTCACCTAAAGTTGTGAGAGAGGTGCAAACTCAATTAAAGATCTTTGAGAAAATGAGGGAAGTTAGAAAGAGGTAAAGAAAAAAGACACAAGCCATGGGACAAGGATGTTGTTTAATCTTCTTCCATTCCCTTCAAGTTCAAGCACTAGTGTTTGCCCTAGAGTTTGCAGATCAATATTTGATTCATATATAGTACCATGTGGTTCTCAAGCTTCCCAACCATCAATTCGGAGCATATGTTGGAGGAAAGACACAAAAAACAGCAAGAAGCGTAGTTAGAGATATTTCGTTTAATTGTACAATTCCATTCCATATGTCTTAAATTTTATATCTTTTCAATTTAAATATTTTAATAAATTTTGATTTTTGTTTAAAAAATAGATTTGTATTCATAAAGGTCTTCAAAATTTTAAAAATGAATGTTATTTTTATTTTTAAAAACACTTATTTAGTACTTGCCCCTAATGAATCAAAGGAGTTCTGCTCAAATGATTAAGCCATTGAGTTCTCATTGTCAAGGCCCAAGTTTGAATCCCCAAAGTGACATATCAGCACAGGAGAACATGATGCAGGAGTATGCATATGGTTAAGTCTCATGGTGGACGTGTTGGTCCTTATTGTACAATGTATCACAATGTAAATCTTGTGGTGGCATGGTGGTCCTTACTAGATAAGTGTATGAGGTGTAGCCCTCAAATTAAACCTTAATTTAGTAAAAACGAAAAAAAAATAGATGCCCCTAATTATAAAATGATAAAGGGCCCAAAATTGAATAAGATGGTGGCAAATATGAGATCAATAATTGATGAGCAGCTTGTTATATGAGGAAAAACAGAAACATTACATTGTTGAAGTTACAAGGTATTTTCCTCTACTGAGGCAATTTTCTTATAATCTATTAATCAAAGTTATAAGGTACACCACCCCCTCTCCTTTCATGTGCATACCATTGTACCAGGTATGGGTACAGGTATGATACAGCTTGAGTATCATGCCTGCACATACCTAAAATCTGACTTGTACCCCTCCTACCCAAAATGTGAACAAGTTATCTATTGCATCAAATACATCTAGATACAACAACCTAGTCGTTTGTGCCATATACATATAAATTTGTTCAAAAATAAAAATATACACCACAATTACAAACATTGAAAACTCTATTTTTTTAATAAATCAAATCACAAGCAAACTATAAAAAACCAAACAAGCAACTAAAAGGCAAAACAAAACATTGAGGAGCTTGAGCAAAGGGTTTTCACCAAATCATTTTGATTTTGTCTATTAATAAATGAGACCTTTCTTCTTTGTTTCTTAGACAAGGCCCATAGGTTTTCCTTGACCTTCCTATTTGTTCCTTAGACAAGGCCTTGAATTTTATTATAACCTATCACACAATGCCAAGCATGAAACAGATTTACTAGAGAATGATCAAGACAAGGAACTAAATTTTCTAAACAGTAAAACCCACCAAAAAAAGCTCATCTGATCAAGCCCTGTGATTAAAATACATCCCCCCTATTGCATCTATTTTTTGCTGCATTTGTTTTTCTTCTTACAGTGTTTGATGTCTTCATTCCCAATTGCCTCTGCATAAAAACTTGACCCAGGTTTAAATAATTATTGTTTGGGTTTGAAAACTTTAAGTTTAGGCTTCCAAATTTTATACAATTTTTATTTTTTTGGTTTGACTTTTAATTTTTAATATGAATTAAAATTTAGAATTAGCAATTTTAATACATTTTATTTTTATTTTTTAGTAAAGTTTTAATTTTAACTTATTTATTAATATTCTATGTTCCCCAAGGATGGTCTCGAGCTTTTTTTGGCTGTTCACGTTCTAGGGGTGTTCCAAGGACACAGGGATACGTCAAAAATGTCCCCAAGTCATCCCTGATTTTTAAAAAACTGCCCTAGCCATCCCAAAAACTTTCCCATCATAGGGGAACATCACGGGGATGGCTGAATGGCCCCAAGACAGCTAGGGGTGTCTTAGACACCCTCTGACCATCCCAATAGCAAATCAGCCATTTTTAAGTCCAAAATGAAAAAACAACTCTTTTAATCTTATTTTTGTGGGCCTCACATCACACTTAGCCCTAAATGAACAAAAAGAAGCATCACTCTCTCATTCTCACTCATTTTTACATGCCAAAAAATAATTGCAGCCAAATTGGAGAAAAAAAATCATTTTGAGCAGGGTTTGACAGTGCATCTGGAGAAATCAGCATTACAGAGTAGTGAGGAATGAGATAGCAAGAGAAATGGAAGAGGTAAGTGAATCTTCTTTTTTCTTCAAAGTTTTAAGGAAGAAATGTATGATTTTCTTTGTTCTCTTTTTTTAGTTTGCACTTGCATTATTCTTTCACAAAACAACATGATCAGCAGCAATGAGAATAGTGAACATGAAATGGAAGAAAGAAAAGTGAGAGTTTCACCTCAACTAGGGGTTCATCAGGGTGTGGGAGTGTTGAGAGTGAATGAGAACAGCCATAAAACCCATTTGAGTACCCTTCCACCATTTTAAAACCTTATGCAAACAGCCCTTTTAATTCCAAAAAACCTCTTCTTCAATTTGTAACAGCCCTAAACAAAGACAAAAAGAAAAATTTACGGGATAGGAGAGTGTGGTTGTGTCACAATTGCAAAACAAATTTTAGAGGGAGCTACACCTCTCAACTCTTGGACATTACAAGACATGTGCTTAAGGTGTGTCTAGATATAAAGGAGGATGAGAAGGTAGAGGTTTATAGATTCTATATTGAGGCGGAAGCAAAGTCTATAGTTTCCGATGGTAACACAATCTGCACAATCAACTATGACTATGCCCTCCATGGTTGCTAGTGGTAGGGATGATGTTTCTACAAGAGGAAAGATAACGATTAGTGCTAGTGAGAAGGCGAGGACAACTGCAAGTATGTTTAATATGTAAGCACATCCCATTTCATGTAGGACATTCTCCTTACTTCAAACAAATGTTCAAAAATGTAGCTTTTGTTGGTCCCTCATCCACCCCCCCTTGAGAACATAAACTAAGCACTACCCTCCTTGACAAAGAATATTCTAAGTTGAATTTGGTGAAGAACATGAGGCAAACATGGATTAGAATAGGTTGCTCATTGTCATGGATAGGTGGACCAATATTAGACATCGGCCACTCATCATCATAGTCACATGTTCAACTAACTCTTACTTTCTTAGAGCTATTGATTGTTCAAAGAAATGCAAGGATGCAAACTTCCAATTTCCTATTTTGAAAGGGGTCATGGAGGAGGTTGGGGCCTCAAATGTTGTACAAATGATCACTCATTCAGCATGTGTGTGCAAATTAGCTGGCATGATGGTGGAGGGTGCCTAGAAGCACATCTTTTGGACCCCAATTTATGTCCATGCATTGAACAACACATTAAAAAACATGGGGAAAATAGATTGGATGCAGCAAGTAGTGACAAAAGTTAGAGATATTGAAATGTTCATTTGCAACCATCACACCTCACTTTTCTCTTTAGGACTTTTTCGAAGAAGAAATTCCTCAAACATATGAATACTAGGCATGCCAATTAATTCATTTTGTTACAAAGGATGTTTGATGTCTAGGAGACTCTATAGTTCATGATGGTTAATTCAAAGTGGACTAGATGGCCTATTGCAAACATTGTTGCAAGAAAAACTATCAAACGAAAGATCTTCGATGACGATTGGTGGTCTATTGTGAGGTAAGAAATTGCTGATTTTTAATAAATTGCTGATTTTATTATTAAATTTATGATTTTACTGTTTCTAATTTTCTAACTTGTCTTTTTTGAAAGTTTTGTTTGCAAATATGTTTACTCCGTCATCTTACCCATTTTAGATGTCAATGGATATGCCAATACAAACTCTCCTATTATTGGAGATATTTTTGAGACATTTGACAACATGCTTGGGTGGATGAAGCAAGCAATTTGTAACAGGAATCCCAATTTGGGATTATATGAGCAGCATATTAAACCCATTGTGATGCAGCAATGGAACACTATGAACACCCCGCTTCATATTACAACCTTTACTCTAAATCCCAAATGGTATGCACCAAAGCCTAGGAGCTTGCCTTCTTGTGATGACAAAGAGCTGAAAGAAGGGTTAATGAAGGCCCTTCGAAAATTGTATTCAAGTGAGGAGTCAACTATACTTCGCAAACAATGGCTCGCATTTACTAATCTTCACAATCCAACATTCAATGAACATGAGCAAAAATAAATAGAGCTACATTAGCTCAAACTGATCCTATTG
>VDFB02025059.1:0-86305 GCA_007258455.2 Sequoia sempervirens
ACGAATCTCTTCCAGAGGAATAGGAAATCTCTTATCTACCATGTGTTCAAATTTCAAGATCTTCGTCAAGTTGTTAGACTTCTTAAGAGGAACCAAGCTTTGATACCAATTGTTGAACACCTGGAATACTAAGAGGGGGGGGCGAATCAGTATTCCATTAAACCATTTAGCTATAAACCATCCAATTATTAAAGCATATCTAACCGTGATTAAGAATGAAGACATGAAAAAGAACATAACACCAAATGACACATGAACACCAGGATTTTTACGTGGAAAACCCAAAAAGGAAAAAACCACGGTGAGGGTTAACTCACAATATAATATATCCGAATATAGAATATTACAATGGCTCACTACCAGGACACACTATCCTTCCAAAGACTCCAGCTTGGAAAGTAATTAAACAAAGTGTAGCAACGGCCCAGGGATGAGAACTAGATGAATGCGCAGCTTCATTGTGTTGGGTTATTGGTTCAATGGCCTGAATACAAAACACTTCACAATAGGTCTTCAACAATTTTTCTGCTCTCATACAACTTCGCACATTTGCACCATACAGCAATCCATACATGATCTCTCTGACTTTCACCACTTCAACATTTCTCTCTATCTCTCTTCTTCATTCTATCTTCTTCAAAAATGTCTTACATATATATATCGTATACATTCGCATACACTAATTAGGTCGGCCTAATTAGAGTAGCCCTATTTCAAATCAAAACTAGCTCTGTCGGCTTTATCCTTGAAACATATTCATCTTGGCACCAAACACAACCGTGTAATATGTGGTATTGGTCGGCATGATCCTAAGATAGATCCCTTTAGCATCCGCAACACATATTTAATCCTCACAAGTTCATAATTAGGTCGGCCAGAGTTAGACCTAAAACATCAAAACATCATGCAATTCGCCAACTGTGTAAGCCCAAAACTTGTTAACACATCGAATTCTCCTTTGGACGACATCAAATATCTTATCTTCAACTTTGCAAGACAAAACAATTAATCATGAGAAAATGTCAAATCTCCCACATCAATGCGCTATGCAAAAACTTACTATAATCCTCAGAGGAGAACACTATTACTCATATCTTTCGTATGCATTCGTATATCATCATAAAACTTTGAGGAAAGATGAATCTCACAGTCACAAATCTATATACAAAATCCTGTAGTGATATCTTTCTTTGTGGTAGAATGCGGACCAAAAAACCGACGCATTGAACCAGTATATAAACAGAACACTGTGTACCAACCTACTACTAACTGTATCTTTCTAACCGTATAACCAAGCCAACTGAAATCTTGTTCGTAGATGCAAATGATGTCAAGATAGAACATATTATCAACTTCTAAACGAATCTTACAAGATAAGATAATGTGGACCAAAATACCGGATCAACAAACTTTCAGTACCGGATTAACAAAGCTTGAACCTTTATTACCGAAGCAACTATTGATCTATACAAGTAATGTGAGTAAGGTATGCAGATGCTAATGTTGACATCAATGACAATCTTCCAGTTTCCAACAATTTAGCCTCAGTAATGTTCCTGCATTTCAAAGCCTTGCAGATTCCTTTTTTGTTTATTTATTAAAAAAATTGTTTTGCAATTTTGGAAGTTACTCATCTCTGTGCAAGGAAGTCCAAGTGTGATTTTCATGTGTATGAATTTGAGTATCTATTGAATTTCATATCAAATGCAGTTATAGTAGATCCAAAAAGTATAGAAGCTGTAAGAAAATAGCCTCCTCTGAAAGCATATGAGAATTGAGAGGGTTCTTGGGTTTAACATTTTAGTATAAGGTTTGTTAGAAACTATGCACTCATTGCAATGTCTCTAACAGCCTAATTGAAAAGTTTCTTTTAATGGTCCATAGCAGCAACTCAAGGACTCCAGAAACTAAAAGAGGCACTTGCTTTCACTTATGTTCTAGCCACTCCAAACTTCCCCAAGACAATTATTATGAAATGTGACACTTTAAGGCAAGGAATAGTAGCAATATAGATAAAGGACACCCTTTAGCCTTCAAATGGTAGAATGTTGAATGATAAAAGGTTTTCAAGACCAACATATGAAAAGGAGATTTTGGCCATTATCCATGCGGTCAAACAACCACGTCAGTAACTCATGGTTAGACACTTTAAATTCAAGATTGATTACATCAGTTAAATACTATTCCTAGTTGTGATTGCCTTCTGAGAGAAAGAAACGAGTCATGAAATTTCTTAGATATGATTTTCAGATCCTATGTAAGAATGGCAAAGAAATTGTGGCAACATATGCACTTTCAAAGGAAAGGAAACGATCACTTCTATTTGATGCAATGTCCCAACCTCAGCCAAATTGGGCTTTCAGAACACAATGCAAATATAAAACATGATGTTTGCAAGCAAGATTTGGCATATTGACCTACCACCACATAACATATCAAAGGCAAGGGAACATCATGACCAAACCAAAATCATTTCCCAATAACCCTTAGCCTCATAGCATTTCAACTACCTTAGATCACCTTTTAGGTCCCACTCATGACTCCTCTCCTCCCATCTTATTACATACTTCCTTAGGATTCCTCCGCTTAGGCTCACAAGAACCTTAATCCACGTTCCCAAGCCTACGTTAAAGTATTTTTCACTAGTCAAATATGTAACTGAGCCACATCCTTTCTATTACCTTATTCCACAAATTCAGCTACAGCCAAAACTATCACTAATGCACCTTTTGAAGTAATAGGAAGGGTAGAAGTAGGAAACCATTGAGCTTCCCAAATTGGCAATTCATAACAACAAATCTCGCACTAAAAAAATTACTCTCAAACTCTCAGCATTCTGCTAATCAAACCCTCAAAGATCTTATCAAACAACTTTGTCAAGTCAATTCAATATTTACAAGATAGGTTTTCTTACAAAGCAGTCAAGGCTCCACATATTTCTGGATGTTATTCATCACTATAAACCTGAGGGATCAACTTTGGACCATTCACCTAAGACTTAGGATTACCCAGCCACTTTAGAGACAAGCTAATACACCAAAACTTTGATTAGACATAAGATTTTCTGGTGACATAATTCAATCTCAGTTGTATATCCACATTTGTATATTTGCATGCTTTACCCTATCCACAATATAGAAATATCTTTACATTTATCTCACCATTCTTTGTTTTGAACTGTGTCTCTCAATTTTGCGTCCACATATTCTCAAATTTTAAAGCTGAATCTTCAAATGTAGTTTGAGAACCAATATCTAGTTGAATTATTAAATTATCCAACAAGGATTGATTATGAACATATGCTGAAAACGGCTAATACTTCAGCATTTATCAGAAATCATTGATTTTTCTAGTTCTTCAGCAATATATTTGCTACAGTTTTTTTATTACACCATGAGAATTAACCTTGTGAAAATCTAGATCAATCAAGACTTTGTACGCAAATAAAAAAAATTACCAGCCCTTCTATCAATGTGTTGTACCCCAAATTAATTTTTTTGCTACACTTAGGCATTTTGAAAAAATGGTCAAAAGTCTTGTTAAAAAACTGTCAAAAGGTCGAAAAATGAAAATTTGCATGTCATGCATGGTGCTCAAAAACTCAAAATTTTAAAAATTTGAGGATCTGGTGTAATGTCCCCTTCCTGTTAGACATTCACACATCAGCATGATTAGCCTATCAATGGCCCTCATAGGCTAATAGGGCATGATTAGAGGGTCTTTGTGGCAGTTACCCAGATGATGGTTGGTTTTTTTCATGGATTCAGGGGTTATACGGAGGTTTCCTATGTGATGTTGAATGTTTGAAAACATAATGTGTTGGAAAACATATTGTGTTTTCCAGATTATTTGTTATGATGTTTGCACTTAATAAATTATATTTTAATATTATAATAAAGTGCAAATATAAAATATAAAATTATAAAATAATATTATAACAATTAATTGGGAGCTTCTAGAAGGCCGATCTCAAGTGATGAAAAAGTATGAAAAGAGGAGGGTGGCTAGGCTTGAGATCATCCAGAAAATTGATATTGCCTTGATATGTCCATTGTGGAGCCTAGGGTTTCTGCAGTTTACAGCCATTAATCTTTGGAAACGAAAAACTTCCATAGATTAGCATAACTGAGCTGGTGAAATATCCTCCAAAGGGTTGCAGATTGGAGAGGATAATTCAGTCCTTTCATTTGTGCCAAAATTTGTGGCCAAAGGCCAATTTTGTAGGGTTAGATTTGGAGAACATTTTGATGCTTGGAGTCTTCATCGATTTGCCATCTTAAAGGTTGATTTGGCATCTTGCATATTCTGATATAAAATTCAGTCACCATTTTCAGTCATCATTTCAATCTACTTGGAGCCCACGATTTTGCTCATGGTTGCCTCTTCTTGCATTGATCTCACTTGGAACTTGGAGCGCTTCATTCTAGAGGGTTAGACAATTATTTTAGATGCTGTTTGGAGGTATTTAAGAGCAGCAATTAATTTATTTTCATCAGCACTCAGTCTAAACAGGGGCGGCATCTCCTTGGGTTCGATTTGGGTTTGAGAGGAGCTTATTTCATTGGATTCTTGTTGTTTCTTCATCATCAACATAAGGCACTGCTGTAAATCAGGTTCCTTTATATTATTTGCATTATTCATAGCTTATAGAATAGCAATCATTGCTGCTGTAGGAGTTCCTCAAAAATCAGATTGGCATTGTATTTGAATTTTCATTTGTAAAGCCAAGAGTCTTGGCTATTATTATCAGCATTGTATTAGAGTGGACATATCAATAAAGGAGTTATAAGTTGCATGCCATATGTTCGATGTAATGTTCATTTTTATAGCATTCATTACCAGCATATTAGATTGCATGCCAATTGTTTGTAAAAATGTCAGTTGGCTGTAGGAGTTCATTTCACGTGTAGAGTTTATGTATTTGCATCCAAAAGCCAAAAAGAGATTGCATTTGTATCTAGTTCATTATCTAGATATTGTAGAGTTAATTTGCAAGCTACTAGATTTCAATTGAAGCCATTTGAAGAAAAGCAAGCAAACTGAAAACTCAGAAACAGCTAGTAAAGAGATTGTAAGAGAAGTGTTTCACAATATTCATTGAGGCAAACTTAGGCCAGATTTTGCAAGGATATTACAGTGGTTTCAAAGGTGTGAGCATTGTCATTTTGGTCTATACCTCTCTTTTAGGTGAAAAACCCTAAAGTGTTGGGACATAGCAACCAAGATCTTTGTTTCGCATTTGGTAACCTTGACAATATTCCTTGAAGGCAAAATTCAGATCAGAAGTAGCAAGGGATATTACATTTGGGTCTGCTCAGAGCGAAGTTTTCTACAAAACCCAGATCTTAGTTTTTTGGCCCTAAATAGAAAGTTTTTAAAAATAGACTTTTTCTAGGTTTCTTCTCAAATGGCCGATGGCAAAATTTTCTAAAAATAGAATGTTTGACTCCAGGGGTTCAAACTAATTTTGATTGGCTTAAAATACTTCCTCATCAGGCTGGTCCAATCAAAATCATCAGAAGATCAGTTTTGTCCTAGTGGGGCTATTCTACTTTTTCAGAAGCCAAAACAAGAGCTCCAAGGTCATCAATGAAGGTTGCTCAACTGCCAGGTGTCAAATTCAAAGTCTCAAACACTGCACAAAAGATGAGAAATGATGAACATGCACACGAAACAAAGAATGAGGGAGGGATGTTGTGAATTCATGAAAATTGCAAAATTTTGACTCAGTCTGGAGAGTCCAGGTGCCCATGCCCAGTCAAGGCACCTGGGATTCTCTGCCTTAGTCATTTTTCAGTCTTTGGTTGCCGAGCCCAAAGCAGAAAGTGAAGGAGAAAGTGGAAAGTTGGAAAATGCAAAATAAAAACTATCTTTAGAGAGTAAAGGTGCCCCTGATAGCCAAGGGCACTCATCATTTCAAGCTATCAAATGTTGTTGTTAGGGTTTGTGCTCCTAAGGTATCTTGCTCAGAATTCCTCCACCTCCGCAGTGAATCCAGCAACAGGACCATCAGATCAATCAGTCACCCGCAGCTGCAAATCAAACAGAGGACAAAGCATAGAAGATCAAGTTTGAAAGTTGAAAAATGCCAAAACAATGACTAAGTCTGGAGACTTTGGGCGCCCTAGGTAGCCAGGGGCGCCCAAGGATTTGACCGCTTGAAAAATGAAATTAGGGTTTGTAGTCTTCATAACATTTCTTAAAATTTCGGCAAGCTCTTCAACGAAATCAATGGTGAACTCATTAGATTTGCCAGTCATCAAATATTGCAGATCAAACAGACAGAGAAAAGTCAAAAGAAAGATAAAAATCTCAGAAAAAATTCTAACTCTAGGTTATTTTAACTAGAATTTAGCCTGACCTCAGGAATGGTTTCCAAGATAATCTCAGGAAGATCTTTCAATTCTCTGAAGCTGTCAGCGCATCTAACGGCCGGCTCCTTCGGACCTCACAATTAAGCACGAATCTGATTTAATTGAGAATTCATGCGAAGGTGAGAAAACACAAGGTGAAACATTGCGATAGCTGCATTTTAGACCATGGGCCTCGACTAGCGAGAGAGGCACCCATGATTTTGAAGGACCAAATAGTGTTTTTTTATCAAATGACGCCTCCCAAGGCAATCCTTTCAGAATTCAATTGAGCTGCTGGCGAGATCTCATCAGCAGTTCTAGATTCACCAGCGAATTCGAGGATCAAAGCTGAGGTCAAAAAACGGCAAAGTTGAAATTTCAAAGAAAATTCTTCAAATGCTTCAAGGAAAAAGCTCCTAATGAAAGGCAACCAAAGTTTCAGTGCCAAATTTTCAATTTTCATCTTAAAATAAATAAATAGCATCCCATTAGTAAACCTGCTCAAAATTGAAGATTCAAGCCTAGAGAATAAAGTGTTTATTTATCTCAAAACCTATAAAGAGAGCTTTGAATTTTGATTATTCTTTCTGAGGTTGGCATCCGAAGGAGAAAAACATACAATTTACGTTTTCCAAGATATGGAAACTAGCCTTGGTGCTTTTCAATTTTCTTTGAATTGGGATCAGCTCAAGCAGAGGCTTTTCATACTTCAAATTTCCAGGGCATCATTTTTCAGAAGAAGGGGGTCATCTTTTTCAATTTTCAGCAATTTGGGTCAGCTTGGTTCATGATTCTCTACAACTTTGGAAAAAATTTCAACTTTCAAAAACCTGCGTTTTTCACGCATGTCCAAGAAATCTTCAGTATTTTCAAAATCTAATCAACTGGGTTCATCCCAAACGTGATTCTACACAAAACCCAACTCTTAGCTTTTTTCAGGAAAATCCTAAAATTTTAGGGTTTCTGCTTTTTCAACCAGCCATCAACAATTTTCAAATCGGACAATCTAGGTCTCTTTGCCACGAAATTCTACACGAAACCCCTATCTTAGATTCTTTGTGAAAAAAATCTGCCCTTTGAAGAAGAAAAATTAGCAAGCTATTTTTAGCTTTTTGTGCAAAACTTGTCTGAGCATAGTCAAGTTTACAGTCAAAATTCGTGTTTTTCAGCATGGAGTACTCTCCCATCGAATTTAAAACCAAGTCGGTGTTGTATCATGATTATCTGAACAGACGATGAGAAGTGTTTTTTCAATACCACCATGGACAAAAAACATCATCATCTCAATCGAAAAACGTGAAAGGGGTGTGGTATGAGCAAAAGGACAAGTATTGGAAAAGAGTTGCACAATACTCTTCCATTGAAAAATCAGAAGAAGTGCCAGAAGTATAAAAGCTACAGAAGAAATAGAGGAATGTCAGAAGATGGTCACACACAGGGTAAAAAAAGATATGTTGAAGCAAGATGATATATTTATAAAAGGTCATCACTCCAGTTGTAGAGCTGCCAAAATTAGCAAGATTCGATGAAGCGGCTGATGAGGTCAAAGATTTTCTGAAATCAATTGCAGAAGGTGAGGAAATCCTCGAAAAGCGGAATATGGCTATAGATAGTATCAACGCTCCTGATAGAGAGGCAGTTTCCAGCTTTTTGGCGGATGTAGTTGAGATTTAAAGCAGCAATGAACTAGAAGCTTTCTTTGAGCTTTCTTTCTATTCTTGTCTCATTCTTATCCATTCTTTGTGAAAGAGAAAAAATCAAGTTGTAATAGTTGGCACTCTCCCTTTTTTTTTGCTTTCATAGGTTGCTTGGTAGTTATCTTGTTTTTGTTTTAGAAATAAAGCTTACATATTGGCAAATCTTAGTTGTAAAAGCAAGGAGATTTTAGGGTTCCCTACTCCTCTGCTTGTGTATAAATAAGGGCAGCCTTGCCCATTTTTCTTTAATGGTTATTGTGATAGCAAATTGTTGAGCATACTTTGTCTGCAAGTTGTTGTTGTTCAATTTCAGTTCACTTAGTGTAAAACAAGCTTGTATGCCTATCTTTGTTGCAAGATATTGTTCAATTTATGTGTTACTTGTGTCAATGTATTCTGGTTGATCACTAAACTGTAAGCCTGTTATTGCTACAATCCTACTGTCTCAAAACTGTAAATTTTTGTTATTTGAAATTTGAGAAAAAGGAAATCTTATGCCTGCTTTGTTGCTTTGATCTACTGTCTCAGGTTTCCGTTTTATGTGTTACAATTATATAATCTTTATTTCAGCTTGCATTGAAAGTACAGTAGATGTGTGTTGGAAGAAAGTTTGTTTAAGTATTTGTGTCAAAGAATCAATTCCTTGTTTACTTCTAACTCTCATGCTCTGAATTTACTTGAGTTGTTAGAAGCGTCATTAGAGTAGGCTTAGTCGTAGTTGAAATTCAAAAGAGAAAAATCTCAACTACGGTGCTAGAGTTTTATAACCTTGTGCTCTTAACTGAACAAAAAGATTGCCAAATTAGTTTAGTTTACTTTCTTTAAGCAACATCAGCAAAGAGGGAGCTTCCCCTCCTAATTCGAAGCGCAGTTTATCTATGCATAGCTATCTGTTTCTAATCCGCATTCCAGAGGTGCGAATTGAAACGCCAACACAATGATACAAGCATCCCATTTTCCCTGGCTCATCTAACACTGTTAAATTTCCCCCTAAATGACTATGTTGTGTTGATGAAGCATCTAGTAACCACTCAATGTATTGTTATGGGCTTCAAGTTTTCAATTGATTAAGCATACACAAAGATTAAAAACAGGTATACATTCAACTTGAGAGATCTTAGTTACTGGTTTCCAAGGATTCTACTTCCAAACAAAACAAATCCCAAATACTATTCTTGGGATCCATGTTGTAGCACACTATTGATCCCTATGGAGTAGGATTACAACTGTATGTCTTTGTGCGGCCTAATTTGGTCACTTGAAGAAGGATTGTGTCTACCTTTCTTTCTTTCTACATCAGCCAATGGTGTTATCCTCCCCTCCCACTCTATTAACTCTTTAAAAACACATGTCAATGCCCTTTTTTTCTTTTGTGTGCATCACTAACTTGAATCAAACCTTGATAAAACTAATTTTATGGTCCTTAACATCTCCAAGAACATTCTTTCAAAGTTTTATTTCTTATACAAAGGAGAGTCTATGGAGATCACAACAGCCTAAAATTGGGAGTTTAGTTCAACAAACCAACTTTTGATCTAAAGCTTTTAAATCAAGTTTAGGTCTGCCAAGCAAGTTGAATTTACTATGCCACAATCTTTAGTGTTTGTATTCAATTGAAACAATTAATAGAGGACATTTGCAGGCAGCAGGTGTCTATGCCTCTTGTTCAAAGTAATTATGTTCCACATCAATGTAACTGTAATGAACCGGACCAAATTTTTTTTGATTTTTCACAATTGATTACAATGCAACATGCACCCGTTAAGGTTAGCATAAACCAAAACGATGCGGAAAGCAACTCTAACCAGAATGTACACCAGGATCCCGATGAGGGCAAGGTGTTAGCATTGGTCAGAGGATCTCAAAGGAAATTGCTGAATAAGAACTCTAACCACGAGATGCGCCGGTGAACGACGAGCATTCGGTCAGAGGATCCCTATCTAATGCAATACTGAAAAATAGCTCAACACCAAGTATGTGCTACTCAATCCGTGAAGGATAGGAGGCAACCATATGGTGGAGACTTAGGAAATTACAATGCAAGAAAGTAAAAGGCGGCAAGCCAGCCTCTTCCACTTATTCAGTGGGCAGTACAAGTAAATACGAAATGAGAGGAGAGAATTGCTGACAGTACTACTGTTCAGCTTACAACAAATTAGAGAGTCTGTCAATATCATAAGATTAGAATCCTTTCAAGCTATATCAATTAAGAACTCCCTTTCACACTCCCAAACTCAATGAATACCAATTCCTCACACATCTAATGAACTCTCTCAAATCTGATATGACTGTTTTTGACAGAACTGATACAAAACAGCAGCATGAAAACTCATTAAAAAGCACGTAGCTAACTCCAAACTCAACCTATTGATGAGATATTGGATGCAGATTACTCTATGAATGATGGCGACTAAGATGCAACCCCAAAACTACCCCAAAAGACCCTTAATTATTTTGCACGGATTTCAATGATACTACAAGATGGTACGGCCCAGCTGCAAGGGCGAATTTTCTTTATAAAATCACACAGTCATTAATAAAATCTGAAAACATGCTAGAATGGTCGCCCTTCATTGACAAATCAATGGACACAGTACCCAGAATGATAGCAATTTTATTCCATGAGCTATGAGTGAAACTTACATTCTTCAATGATATTCAGCAACATCAGAAATATGATAGAAAATGCAAACTAGAACTCCAAAATGCAATTACTCAACTGAAAATGCAATATAATCCTAATACATGCTAACCTCTCAACTAGTTGCTATCTTTCAAGCAAGAAGATGAGCCAATGCTAGGAGGTGTGCTTTCCTCGAAGCGAGTGCCTGAATACAATCCAGCAGCATAACGGTGTAGTAGACAAGAGATGCCAAATGAAGAGCTGAGCTGGGATAAAATAGAGTACGAGAGAGGAAACATCTAGAGAAGCTGGGAGGCCCCCAAAGGCCCTAATTTAATTCACTTCCCTCAGAAAGAAATATTTTTTTCCTCCACAAAATATTTTCTACTAAAATAAGCACTGGAGCTTCTCAAAGGCGTCCATTTCAAGGTCAAATTTGACATTAAAATATAATTTGTATCATCTTATGGCGCTAAACCCTCAAAGTCCTTTAAAAATAACTTAAAGTTGCCACATACTAGGCAAGAATTTTCATATTCATGTAATATTATATAAAATACTTGTCTCCCCTTTGAAAAGTCTTATTAAGAATTGGTAATTTGGCTATGTGACCAAGCAGGCTGAACTATTTATACAAAATGGTTATAAAAATAATAAATTAGAGTGCAGAAATACCCAGGCAGACACACCAGAAGCTCCACATAGAAAAAGATGTAAGCAATTTGAGCTCAAGCAAGACCCTCAAATTAGAGCCTAAATTTCCTCTTGACCCTCGGGTCTCAGGAATAGATAGCAGTCATGAAATGATTCTTTACAAGAGAGGACCTTGATAACCAGCGACAAACTCACCATTCGTTTCACCGTCAAAAGTGAACAAGTGTTGTGACCAAAGTAATTAAGTTGGGATAATGATGGCATCAATGAAACCCTCTCATAAATAATTCATGATGATACAAAGTGTAGGGAAAAGGGCCTTTATAGATTCCCACATTATAATTAGTTACCCTGTGCTTTTTAATTAAAGGATACGCTTCATAATCCATCCAAAAGTGTGATAGAATTTGTGGCTGTAGTTCTCTGGCACCTTGGCTTTATAATTTACTGTTTGACTTATTTTCAGTTTCAGTTTGGGGAATATTTAAGATACTGAAATGTATAGTTTGTAAAGGCATCCAAAATTTAAATTTTGCATAGCTTATTGTTGTACCCAAACCAAATTTTTTGCTCCATTAAGGCATTTTGCTTAAAATGGTTTAAACCTTGTTAAAATGATATCAAAACACAGTTTTTGGGCAAATCAAGTATAGACTTTGAGTCAGTTTGGTGTCAAGAAGTTACTAGTGAAATTTGGAAAAAATGAAAATTATGGTTTCAAGCACCCCTGTTTCAGGCGCAAAACCCTAAAAATTGAAACTTGTCAGAATTGGCTGAAATTAATTTTGATTGGCTTATTTCACATCACGATCACAGTGGTGAAGTCGGTTTTAGTTAAAAGTCAGTTTAAGCCTAGTGGGTAGTTTTCACTTTTTCAAGAGAAAAGTTAGGATTTTCGAGGTCGTCAATGGCAGTTGGCCAGTACCAGATGTCAAAATCTAAGCTTGAGACTCAAAGCAAAAGATTTTGTGAAGAAAGATGCTGAAAAAGGTGCTTCATGACGGAGGTGATTTCAAATGGCGAAAAGTGCAAAAAATATTCTAAGTCTAGAAACATTTCACTTTGTAACATGGGAGACACTTGTGCAATCAACGTGCAAATCAACTTTATAGAGTCCCTACATGTGAAAGTGGTGAAATACAGTCACACACATGCGTCAGCAGCAGTAATGCTTCTACGTGGTCAACTCAGCAACCAACACGGTGTTACATAGTACGAAATGGAGGAAAATATCAAGTCCAGAACAAATTTGCGCCCCTGTAGCTCAGGGGCGCCCTTCAATTTGAAGGCTCAGATTTAGTTGTTTCTACTGCAGATACATTCATTCTCTTCAGAATTCAATCAGCTTTCCGGCAAGATATCAAGCAAGTCCATCCGAGTTGCAGAACTCCAACAATCGAAGGCAGAAGCAGAAGGTACAAAGAATTTACACATCACAGAGACAGTCAAATTTGCAGCTCCAGGGGCGCCCTTGAATTAGACATGTCAGATGAATGAATTTGCAGAATCCATTTCCGGGGGATCTCTTTTGTTTCAGCCTAGCTCCGCGATGCATCAATTCGCAAGATTGTCAGATGTGTTGAGTGATCGTGGCAGTGGTTCCAGTGAGCATGTAAAATAGCGGGTAAATAAAAGTAGAAATATCAAACTATACCTCTATAGGCCAAGGGCACCTAGCCTTTTGGCCAACTAGATGAGGTTTTTAGCAGTCGTCGTCTTCACGAGATCTGTGTAGAATCCTCCTAGCTATTCAATGAATCCAATCGTCAGCCCTCAAGGTTTGTCAAACACTCGGTGAATGAAGGATCAGCGGAAAATACTGAAGAATGAAAACAAGCAAAAAAATGGCTAAGTATGTAATTTACATACTCCCTTGAAAAAAGGCGCCCTTCTACTGGAGGTTTTAGAAGCAGATTTCTCGCTTCGTCGCTTCCAGGAACATCTCTTCCAAGTTGTTCCAGCTTCGTGATGAGATCAACAGTGCCCACATCGGAGCAATCCAACTCCCGGTGTCAAGGGTCAAAGTTGAGCGTTCGTGTGAAAGTTGCAATTTGCAAAATCATTCTCAAAATGGTAATTGCGCCTTTGCAGGCCAAGGGTGCCCTTGCATTTGAGGACCTTAAACTCACTTTCGGACGCTCTACATACAATCATTGTTTGCAGAATTCTTCTAGCTACGCGATGGATCCAATACCCAGTCGACGGGAGTCATCATTCACCACTAGTGGCAGATTGAAGCACGAAATGGCAAATCAAGGAAATGGCCAAGTCTGGTGACCTGTATATTATTTTAATAAAAGGGGACTTTTATTTTGAGGCACCAGACGTGGTTTTTAACACTTGCAGCTCCCAACAGACATTTCATTAGAGTAGTTTTGGCTTTGCAATAGATGTGTCAACTCAGTTCCAACATCAACCAGGCATCCGGAAATCAGAGATCAATAGAGGCAACTGTGACATTTTCAACGAACTACAAAATAGGAAGTTAGCTAAAAATCTCTACTTTTGATAAGGGATGCTAGAGAGTCAAACTTGGACTTTTCAGAATCAGTAAAATATTCTAAGCAAAACCCAGAAGGAGAGATTTTAGTTAACTCAATAAAATAATATTAAATTTTGTCTCAGCATAACAACTTTAATGGGGCAATTTTCCTCAATATTTTAATATTTGCGACTATCTTGAGACTCATTTGCAAATTTGCATGTTGAGTGAGACTAAATATTTTAATATTTTAAATATTTTGAAACTCCAAGTCAGTTTTTGTTGAACAAAGTGAGGTCCAATCAGATAATTCCTTTTGAAATCAGGGTTTCTTCTTGTAGTTGGCGCCATAAACTTCAAATTTCTTTATTTATTGCAAGATGGCGCCCATTTCTCTCTCAGCAGGTTGAGAAGCAAGCGAATTTTCTTCATTGTGCAAGTGAATTTTCTCAGCAATCAACATTTGAAGGCACTACAGATATTTTTTTCAGATTTCCTTGCCGATACAAGTCCAGATTAATCAGCAAACTTCAGACAAGCATGGCAATTTTTGCAAAAGCAGAAACATAAAACTTCTATCTTTTTTCTTAAATTCTTCTATTCTCGTCTTAGGTTTTCTTCGCATGTCCAAGATTCAGTGACTTTTGACAATTTTGATCATCTAGGTTGGATGTGCATAGCTTCCTCTACAAAACCCCATGTGTTAAGTTTTTTTAGAAAATTACCTCAAGCTATTCACCATTTTGCTTTTCTCAGATGAAATTCCTTTGCCTTAGTGCTTGTCGGATGTTTTCCATGGGATGCGGATCGATCGCCGGACAAGACCATGTTTGGTTTTCTTTGGATTATGCCTCTGGAACCCTCGCCAGCTGGGTTCTCGAGGATCTCTACATGTCGTAGTGCTTTTGTAGTTTGTTATAGGTTGTAGGATCGTTTTGTGCTGAAATACATGTCTCAGGATTTTTAATTGAAGGTGTATCAGATGATTTTAGGTATCGTGGGACTTTTGGCTTCAGGAAGGTTAGTGGACATGGTCGATTTCAGGACCGGGCAAGTTTGATGCATTTGCCGTCCAATTCCAAAATTCATCCAGTTGGTTCATGACTTCTCGGGTGGGATTATGCGGATTTGCATAAGAGAATTGCTTCCAAAGTATCTTGGATCCAATTAAGATCGTCATGCAATACTTCCAAAACATGAAGAGTCTAGGATTTGCTAGGCTTCACTCCTTCTTCGGTTTCAATGCGCCGTTTATAATTAATGGCAGCCTTCATTGAATTTCTACTGGTCGGTCGGTAGATGGGCCGGGGATGATTTCGGTCCTCTTAGGACGGTGCTGTTCCTCAACATCTAAATAGTTTGGTCATTACCATGGATCAATGTGAAAGAGCATTCAACACTGATAAGGACATGTGTCAGAGCAAAATGGCAAAAAGGTGGTTAAAACAGAAGAAAACTAAATTGCCACACAATGTGGGTTGCAGAGAGTTCAAGGATGAGTACGCAATTTTGATCACTCTTCTTAATCGCGTTTCCGATCATGTAGATGCCAATAAATTCCAGCCTTGGATGTACTACATCATTGCTCAAATTATTTCCAGGCAAGAGCATTATGACTGGGCCTCTTTGATCAACGACGTTCTCCACAAGCAGATTACCGGTTTCCTAGTTGCCCACCAATTTCATATGTGTTCATATCTCGTATACTTGATTGCTTACCAAGGTCAGTTTAGAGGATTGAACACAGTGGGGATTCTCAGTGTACAGAAGGTTTTCCAATACTACAACCAGCTTGAGTTCACAAAGTCCGAGCGACATTTCAAGCATGTGCAAGAAACATTCTTGATGTACATAGTGAGAAACCTAGACTGGGAATTGCATGTTCATATCTCAACGGTTGCCAGAGCAGCAATGGTAGAATGGGCGGACCAGTTCATTTAGTTCCCTACCTACACCTACATCCGCGTCTACAGATATACAAGAAATCCAGCTATGCTACCTCGCTATCCTTCGGATAGGACGGTTTTTATGGAGTTTATGAGGCAACTGTACAATGTTCATTCACGTTTGCGCCACAGACGTAAGCCAGCTGCCAACTTTCCATTGCAAATGGGAATCTACTGGTGCAAGACAGCAGTTGACGCCAAGGTTGCAGGTCATGAGTTGGAGAAACATAATCTCAAGTACCTCATTGATGCACACACATATGACCCTTGGGGTTGTTATTCAGCACGCCTTGGTGATCACCCTTACCACAAGCCTACTATGAAGGATTATCGGGTTAATTGCAAGGATAATTTTGAGGTGCACCGACGCAACTACAGCAGGTTCATCCTCTCACGGATTTTTGTCTTCGTGTCAGAGGATGTGGGATTATTGTCAGATGATGATGGGGATGTACTTCCTCAATTCTTCAAAAAACAGGTTGACACGTAGCCACTTCCAGCTATTGATTGGTTTGCCACGGAATACTCATTTGTCAAAGAGAGATCAAGTAGGGTCATTCAAAATAGTATACTCTACCTAGATAGCAAGAAGACAAGGAGGGCAGTCATGCCAAGTACAGAGCCACCACCGGTGGATGTTTCACTGCCATCCTCGTCAAAACCAAAACAAAAGAAAAGGAGCAATCCTCCTAAAAGAAATAAAGCACCTAACAATTCAAAAGGGAAGGCACTTGTTACAGAAACACATGTGGAGCCAGCCACGAATACAGTTTGTAGCATACCAGAGTCAGAGGTACAGCCTCCCATGCCATCACCTATACCACAGCAGTCTACAATTCCGGTTCACATTGATTTGGACCTAGACTTGCCACCGCGTAGTGATACCTCTACACATTCCCACTCATCAGAACTTCCTATGACTAGCACTGACCCTTCCAGTGAGATTAGTCGAGACTTGCCTTGGCTTGAGAATCAGCTGGGTAGGAAGAGGAGGCAACCATCTTACATACTTGATCACTCAAATTTTGATCATGTCTACCAGAATGTGCCAGATAAGAGAATAAAGAAGCAAGTTCATGTAGAGAGGAACGTTGACAAGGAGATCATAATAGAGACCGCTGCACCTCCAGAGGGTAAGAACTTGAACGAGGTAGAAGTTGAAGACTTCGATGTGATAAAGGTCAACCTTGGTAGAAGCACACACCAAACAGAGGTTGATTTCCTTCAGGTTGCAACGAATTGCATAAAGGATAGGGTGATAAAAGACGGATAAGACAAGGCAGCCCTCAGGCTGAAATCCAATAAACCGTCGGTATAATGTAACCTCGCCCATAGAAACAGAAAAGAATGTCACAGCTTCACTCCCACAATACTAGAGCCATGAGTAATCAGCTTAATCGACTGGTTGTATCTGAGGAAGCGGTGAGGCTGGAGGAAGAGTTCATAACAAGGCACTTTGTACTCACAAGTTATATCAATTTCAATTTTCTGATCCCAACTCGTCTACGGATCGGGATGAGGAGCGAGACTTGGCGGTTGACAGACCTAGAGATGAAATCATGATCTCTCATCTAAGGACAGCATATGACTCAATCACCAACGAAGAAGATAAAGAAGCTATTTTTACTTGGAGAACACAGTTGATCTTCAAGGCAAAGATACAGGATACAATGGCTTCAGAGTTGGCTGAGAGCAGAGCACACGTGACTAGTGCACTTCGGTACGTAAGAACTTTCGTGTCCCGAGTTCCGTGCCAATATCAACGTGAGGGTGGTGAGTACATCGAGCTTACTGATGTTCAGTCAGGGTTGCAGGTGCTCATCCATGGTATTTTCTTGGGGATTTCGTTGTGTAGTTAAGTCAACAGTCATATGGCGATTATTTAGTAAGCGAGTTATGATGAGAAACTTGAGTAAATCACAGGTGAGTAAAGAGATGCTCACGAAAGACCTGATGTGCTACAACAAAATATGTTCCTCGAGATGATGCAGTCAACAACCTCATGGAGGGTTACAAAAGCTCGAAGCCGCGACTAAATGAACTCGGATCATGGGCATACCTTTGAGATGTGACATTAGACGCGGTTAGCTTCATTCTTCTACGAGTTAACTTCGTTGTTCACATATCATGCCATGCGTCTTTGAATCATCAGAAATGTTATAGTTGGAGTTTTTCTTGGTTTTCGTTTCAGGGCGTGCATGCTTGCACGAGGTCATTGGATTCGTCTTGTTTGATTGCTGATTAGCAGTTTCCAGTTAAGCATATAGTTTACTGACTGCGGGTTTTTTAGCAACAAAATCACGCATGCTTGCGTAGTTGACTGAATGTGATTTTAGGGTTTCCTACACCTTTGATGTCTATAAATAAGAGCACCTTTGCTCATTTGTAATTAACTTTTGCACACAATAGCAAACATGTTGAGCAACCTTACCTGTAGTATTGTTATTCTGTATTTGCTCAAAAAACTTTTATTGTGATAATAAATAGTTGTGCAGCCATACCAGATAATTTATTATTATGGTTACTTGTTCAATTAAATGGTGAAGCTAGTTTAGAGTCGTTTATTGTATATCTTGTCGCCAATACTAATTTGTTTGTCCTAGTTAGTATCTTATGTTATCTTATGTCTTTTCTTTCATATCTACACCGGATGGAATTATTTGTCTATCTGAGATTTAGAAGTGAGTTAATGGTTTTTTAAATCTTATTTACCAATAATCTTTCTTTTCAGCCTATATAGATTATGCAGATATCTCCTTGGAAATCCTGACTTAAAGATTATCATAAAACCCATTCCTGCTCCTTTTTCCTCATGCTTTGTTTTCTTGAGGAGAATTGGATAGATTAATGCTTTTAGTTTAGTTGTAGTTAGGATCTGCAAAACCAGAGAAAACCCTTAGCTGCAACGTTCTTGGTTTCCTTAACCTTCTGCCTCTTCCAGCTGAGCCAAAAAAGATAGGATTTAGAATACTTTACTTTTCAACGCACATCAGCATAAGAGGGAGCTTCCCCTCCTAATTTGAAGAGCAGTCATTACGCATTGTGCATAGCTATTTGTACCAACTCGCACTCCAAAGGTGCTAATTGTTATGCCAACACTTATTTGTCTACATAAAGATAATAAACAAAGAGGAAAACAGACATCATAATCTTGCATATTTGATATTATTTATTGAACTTATTCTAATGGAAAAGATCACATTTAGATGTAATGAATTGTACAGACATAAAAACCATAAACACTATCTAAACATACCACAGTTAGGGGACATTTGAAAAACAAACATGCAAGAGGAATTAAATTTCAATAGACAATTACTGACATATGCTATCTGTGAAAATACTGATAGTATCACAATATCTTCAAGAAATAATGGACGTCTCACAGATTCCAAATAGACTAACCTGTAGTCAAAGTACCGATGAAGACTGTGCAGAGCAGCAAGATAGTCTCCATGATAAAGACTATTCAAGTATCGCAAATAGTTCACCTATTAAAAGTTAAAAATAAATAAACAAAACATTTCAAACAAAAGAAAGTAGCAAACATACTAGTCAACTTCTAAATTTTTATCAAATGATCTGGATCACTCTAAGAGACTTCTAGGTTTTATAGAACAAAGAAAAGAACTTCAAAACTCAAATATGGCCCAACTAAAACCCACCCGTTGTAAGTCTGGTGAAAGTTTCTCAAGCTGATTCAGCTTTGCCTCAAATGCATTCATAGGAACAAGTGCAACATGTCTGCAAGAAAAGCATTGTCATAATTTTGTAACAAATTATTAAAACTCTAATCTTATAAACATCACTTTAATTAAGATGTAAAACAACTCTGATTCCTCTTATTGTCAGCTTCCTTACTTATCAATCAAATCAGCTTGCTCTCGCAAATATCCTTCAACTTGCCCATATGACTGAAGAAATTGCAAGTTCTGATTGTTATCACCTCTAGTAGGGCATGCGAATTCCAAATCCTGTACACTCTCTAATGGACTCAATTGAGCCCAATCGCTGTCTTGGAAATCTTTTGATTCGCCTGAATCTGCATATCTCTTCAGTTAGTAAAAATGATTAGAGACATCTTACTGAAAAGACATTTTAAGTTTTTAACTTAATGATACAAGTCACAGCAGTCAGGCATAATTCAGGTGACAGGGACTAATAAAATATAAAGCATTTAAAATGAAATGTAAAAAGCACATTGTTGTCACTAACAAGAAAAGGTGGCGCAGAGCAAAATCATACTACATATGAATGAAATGCTTGAATCAACATATCTATGTCAGCAGGAGTATTAAATGCTTCTTACAAGTACTTGTATGAGATATTTCAGATGCTGAAGCAACTATGAAATTTAAGACATAGTAATTAGAAACAATCACTCAGGCATTTTTCCTCAAGCATGTAAATGAAAATGTGATAATCATAAACAAACTTAAGATCCTCTGGATATGCTTCAATTAATTATGAAACAGAAATAATACAGCAGAAAACAATAAAATACAATGCTTTTATTCTGCCTCTCACTAAATATCGTTAGCAAGGCAAAATAACAAGGCTTACCTTCAACTAGTTGACCAAATGGATCGGAAACATCCAAATGATGGCTTGCTTGTTTTCTTCTTCTCATTCCATCTCCATGTTGTTGTGAACCAGAAAATGCATTGTAATATCCAAAATTCTCGTCATCAAATACATCTCTGTTATCCTCTTGAACACTTTTTGTCAATGGCATCTCAAAGTACATAGGCTCCTTGGGACCAGACTTAATGAACTGTCTATAGTATGCCTTGAGGTTGGTCAGAAGATGGCATGTTTCCTGATCATCCATAATACCATCGCCAATAATGAATGGTTAGAGTTCTAAAGTTGGAAGGAACCATACAGAAGTCGAATTACAACACCCAAATGTATACTAACAAAATCATATCTTTCACATCCATCAAAGGAGAATGTAGAAGAAAAGAAAGAAACCCCACTCTAGAAGTTGGTCCGACATAGAAGTTAGGATCTCCCTCTTCCCGCACATGCAAAACAGAAATTATTAGGTTCTGATGCTTGCAGGTCTAGAGTGATTCCTCATGTGATTGGGTCTAGTCCCAGTTCATTGTGATCATAGAAGCAAAACTCAAAGTTTTAAAGAAACCTACATTTTAAACACACTCAATTCATGAACATGCTGTTCAGAAACATCACTTGACTCACTGTTCAAACCAGACATTGATTCAAACAAACTCAGAATAACACGATTATTTACCCTGGGAAACCCTTTTGGGAAAGAACCCAGCAAAATCAACACTCACTATATTAACACAACCATTCACATTACAATAAGATATTTCTCAATTGTCACTGCTTTACTTAAATCTAATCCATATGCGAGTAATTTTAGGCACATCACCATAGGAAACCACTAAACAGTTTCACAATACAATAGGTATAAACCATGGGCCAAAACCCACCTATACCCATATTCCCACACATTATGCCTTATATTCCACATATGAACCCTGAAATTCCCTAGCTAGGTACACTAGGAAAGGTGGGGTGTAGAACATGCAAAGTGTACAACACATCCAACATGAAAAGCATACATTTTTTTCTGGATTAAACAATTAACTCGTCACTCTGCAAGTTATACATTATATAGGAAAGAAACAGTTTTAAGATTCATTTCACAGTTCATAGGTTTGGATTTTTAGAAATAGAAAAGAACAGAGGTTTGCAAACACTTAACCATCCATCAAAGACACAATTACTTGTACCAATCCTCCACCAAGACAAACCATCCTCCTCTAGCACATGCAACTCAAGCTAACTAGTAAACATATTCAGGTAAGAAGATCTACACAACACAGGGTTTTCTAAAAAAAAGTTTGTTAATTCAGCATCTAAGGTAAGAAAAAAAGCCAAAGAAGCCTAAAGTTGGACCTAAATTAGTAAATGTTGAGTAAAATCCCTAAACCAATATACGATCTATATAAAAATTTAAGCCCTAAATTGATTTAAGTTTTTGGTCTACCTACTAGTATGGGTCCAAGGAAACCCTATTTCATATTCTCCGGATCTCGATTGCTTGATTTTTGAAGGATTTTGGTTTTTTTGCTTGTTTTTGAGTTTTTGTGCAATACAAGGAAATTGCGATTTTTGCAAGTACTTGAAATAAATTCAATAAAAATTATTTAACTCTAAAAATGATGAAATATGGATGCCAGTACATTTATTACTCTTCCAGAGATGATTACAAAAATACCCAGTTACATGCAATGTGAAAAGACAATGATTTTATTAAAAACCTGATTTCTGTAGCAACAATAAATGACCTCCAGATGATGGTACTTGCTGCAATGATTAGGGTTCTTTCTCCTCATACAAAGTTCCTTTAATATTTATACCGCTCTAGATGTAGTTTTAAGATGTATATGAAGGATTTATTCGAAGGGAAAGAGGTCCTTTTCAATAGTGCACGCTGTACAAAGAAGATGCGTCTTTGAAATGAGTACAATAAATGAAGTAATGGCCCTTCTTTGATTGCGGTCAAATCTCTCGAATAAAAGGCACGATTTAGGTATGCTCTCCAATGCAAACACTAATAAATCTTCAAGATGAAGAATCAGTTTCCTGATTTCTCCCGGATGAAGAAATCTCTAACTGTACAAATCGTATGTTATTTCCCCCACAACCTCTGAACTGCTTCCGATGGAGATGGCTCGTTCCCCAAGGAATTCGAACTTGAAACCCTAAAGCTTCTTGCTCGGATCAAAGTTGATCAATTTCAATTCTCAATAATCACATAATGGCTCAAAACCCAATGCAAATGCTATATTCTCTTGAAAAGTGCGATTTCCACCAAAATAGGGAATCATTAAAATATTTCAAACTTTTCCTTTTAATTATTCAATAGTCTCAACTCAAATATTTTATATTAAATTTAATCGTCAATTTGGCCCCCTCAGATGATGGCGACCCCCTCAATTAAGAATCACTTAAGTTATAATATAATATTATAACTTTATATTATAATCATCAAATAATTAATATTTAATTAATACAATTAAATATTAATATCTCTCTCGTTATTCATCCGATGACTGATCCGTCTGAAGCTGACGAACACTGAAGTGATTCTGAACACTGCCAAATCCATACTGCTAAAAATAGCAGGGGTCCCACGTCGACCATGTGAACTGCTAAAAATAATTTCGCAGAAGTCTCCGATCGAGCTCAAACGAAGTCACTGATCACCGCAATCAAGCCGAGCTTGCCTCCAAACCCACCCCCATTCCAGCCCATTAGCCTACTTAGGGTCGATGACAGGCCAACTTCCGCGGCTCCCAAGAGATGCCAATGAGAAGGACATGACACCAAATTCTATGAATATTTAATTTACTTTACATAAAGCCTGATTAAATAGGCGTTTAAGTTATTTTAGAATAGATTCTGACTCCTAAAATTTAAATATTTAGGCCTTTGAAAGTACAAAATTCAATACCTCCATTTAAGCCACACCATCCTTCCCCCCTGCCCCCTCATGCTCATAAACCTTATACTGGTATGGGCAGCGTCAACATTTTTTGGCTATCCAGATTCCATACTAACCAAGATCAGAGTAGCTTGGGGAGTGCATACAGACAAAAAATAAGATCCATGATCAAGCAAGAAAGGAAATAATATTTTTTTTATCATTTGAAAATGCTTTCAATTTACAAGGAATCCATCTTGGCAGGCTATGGTTGATGCCATTGACATTGCCATCACCTTCATATGAAACCATTAGGTCAGAAATTTACAGATGATGTTGCTGATAGTCACAGCAAATAATCGAAAAGGGATTGTAGCAATTATTCCCAATGGGTAGACAGATAGGAGTTGGGCTATAATGCAATGTGTAGTGTAGTCAGTTAAAAACAATGCTGCAATTTGTTTGTCTACCAATAGGATTCTAATAAAGATGTTCCCTTCCATATTTTGAACACTATGTGCTGCAATTTGATACTAGAAACTTCCATTGACTAATTATATTCTAGAGAACAAGCATCAGAAAGTATATATCTACAATAATAAATGAGTCATTGTAATGTCCCTTTCGAGCCCTGACTTTTCAAAGGACCGCTAGCCTTTCCTTGGGAACCCGGAGGCTAGTCGGAAGTTAAAATTAGGGTTTCCTAATTTTGAGGAGGTTATTGTTCGAAGATGTCAATTTTAATGGCGGATTCCTTCTGGGTTTTCAGAGGGCTTCGCAGTGGTATGATCATTCCGGCATTCTGGGTACTTTTTGGAATTTACTATTTTTAGTAAATTCTATTTTTGGCAGCTTGTCAGATGATGTTCAGCTCGGTTGACTTCCTGTTTCAGTGGTCAGATGTTTGGATCAGTTTTGGCTTCAGTGCGCCTCCGGAGGGATAAGTTAAGTTATTTCATTAAAGGCACATTTAAATATTATATTTTAATGTTGACCTTGGGCTTAGAAGTAATGACTTAAAGATGTTTTAAAAAGGGGCCATTGAGGGTGGCGCCCTCATTAAATGATTATTTTAATTATTGCCTAAGTCAAGCAAGCTTATATTGGGCGCACCTTTCAAGATTGACTTTTAATTAAAATATCATTTATTAATCTTTGAAGGAGAAAGTACGCCTTCTTGAGGAGATCAGGGAATTTGACCTAAAAGATGATTTTAGGGTTTCGTGAAGTCAAACGAAACTTATAAAAAGAGGGCTTGTGCATCAGTTTGGGTTATCTTGGAAAATACACCGTTATGCTGCCGGATTGAATCTGGATCACTTCGAGGGATGAAGACCTCCTAACCATTGGGCATCTCTTCTCGTTTGTAAGACAACGACTAGTGATGATTGTTAGTCTAGTGTGAGTTCTTGGAATTATTGCATTGTAATCCGCATTCATCCTTTTAGGATCAGTTTGAGCATATTAGAGTTTTCTGTTTTTCAGTTTTAGCTTAGCAGATTTGTGTTTCCATTCAAAAATCAAAAAAGACAAAATATTTCTTTGTGGGTATTGGCTATTTCCCTTCCTTTGGTCTAGGCGCCAATGTATGCCAAATTGTGGAATTTTCATTGTAGAAATTGATTTTATAAAGCAAGTCGTACTTCTCTGCTGTAGCCGTACTTTTCAGTACATTGGGATTCGTGTATAAAAAAAACAGTGGCATCTAAGGTCTGTTTTATGCTCTGTTCTTGAGCGCCCCTATCTCAATTGAGTTTGGCAATTGGTATTTATCAATTTGGAGGAGTATATAGAAAGATTCGAGCCTTTCTTGGTTTCCTATGATGCTGTTAATACATTGAAAAGTGCAGGACTGTCACAGCAGATTGGATAAATCTGCATATCGTTTATTGTTTGGTGTTGCTAGTTCTCTCGAGCCACGCGAAGACATCAAGGAAGATTACTCAAGCTGGAAGAATAAGGTTGGATCTTTAATCTGCTGTTTTCTGTGATCTTTACCTTCCGCATTAAAGTTTTGAATCTTGTGTAATTCCCTTATAAGCTGATTTATATTGATAGCAAGGTCTCATTTCTAAATTGTAAGCTGGCAGTAGTACTGACCGCATTCTAGATCTTTGCTTAATCAGATTGTATTAGTCTTTTACTTCCAGCAGTAGTTTGAAATTGTAAAACTCCGCCCTATGGTCGCTACTTTCCCGTCTTGGGTCAGCAAGCACATCCTGGGTGTAGAGTAGATTCAGTATTCAGCATTTCCTTTAAGTTTGCTTCAGTATTAGTTGGAAATTGTATAACTCCGCCCTATGGTAGCTACTTTCCCTTCGGGGTGAGCAAGCACATTCTGGGTGTTGAGTAGTTTAGTTATTCAGCTTTTCATTTCAAGCTTGCTTCTGTAGTCACTCCGTCATATGGTCGCCCCTCACCCGCCTTGGATTGGGTAGCACATACTTGACGTTGAGTTCCCTTCTGTATCTTGAGTTTACTTTCTTGCACGTTTCGGTTTATCCATCTAACCCTAACGGTGCACTTGCTTAATGTTGTAATCTGTTAATTGAAAAAACGAAAAAATTTGTTCTCGGATATTTCATCATCATCACGATGATAACTTTTACAAAGGGCAAAGAGTTTGTTCGCCAAGGTATGACTAGATTTGACATATTTTGTTGGCTTACAAAACAATTTATCACAAAAGATGAACATGAAATGAGTATTCATTTCTACCAAGCGTATGTAATCAAAATGCATCATAGATTGATGGCATTGAAGTATTAAATGTTGTTTTCCACAAGATTCTTTGAATGAATACACTGGACATTGTAGAAAAATCAAAACCACTAGGGGTGGTTCTATGGATGCTTGGAGACAAACCCATTATAGACCATATGTAGGAGATGTGGATAGGGAAATGCAGGCTATATAAGCAACATATAGGCATGATGAGCCCAAATCACACCATTGTCCAATTTCATTGACAATTAATAGCATATATAGGTAACCTCATCAAAGGATTAATCAAAAAACTTGTAAGAAACTAAGTTGTTTTGTTAAGACCATAAATAGCTTCCTAAAGATCAATTTTGTTGAGCTTCTAAAGGCTACCTAGGGTTGGTTGGTACCGAGGTGATTATTCAAGATGGTAATGGAAACTTTGTTTATAGTGGCTCATTTTTTTTTGAGAACTCGCACTAACAATGAAGTTGAGTGTGAATCAATTATTCTAGGATTATCATTAGCCAATTCTATGGGGATTAAAAAAGACTAGCAATAGAAGGTGATTCTTTACTAGTGATTAATAGACTCCACAAAGGCCTGTGTCTAAATTGGAAACTTCACAGCCTTCTGCAAGAAGCAAATGGTATTAGAAAATCTTATGATCTTTTTTTTCATTTCAAAAATTTTTATTTTGGAGGGAAAAGAAGAAAAAACAAAATAATATTATTTTTCCTCAAAAGCTTATATAAGGAGTTCAGCTTTAGAGAGGGTTACCATTAATATTATCGAATTAATTTCTCTTGAGACCGAATATTGTTCATCTTTCCTACTTTAGGAGGAAAGCACTTCGACAAAAAAATGAGTTTGAAGACAAAAACCATCCTGTTCATTTGAGTAATTGGATTACCATTGAATTGGATAGTTGCAGGAAAGTTTCCAGTTTTCAATTGGTAGAGTATTGGTGTGAAGATTTTCAAGTTTTGTTGTGAATTTTGATGTGATATGCGTGAGTTTCTGAATTGAAGTATTTATTGTGATGTGATTTCTATTAACTTAGCTGGTCGTACAATTTTTGGGCTCAGTTGAAGTTATTTGTTGTTGATTTTAATTAAGACTGTGGTAGTCATACCACTTTTTCTCAATATTACTCCAACTCCATCTTTCCTTAAGTTCATGTTTGCTTGAGTTTTCAATTGGTAATGTATTGGTGTGAATATTTTCAAGTTTTTTTGTGGATTCTGATGTGATATGCATGAGTTTCTGAATTGAAGTAGTTATTGTCATGTGATTTCTATTAACTTACCTGGTCGTACCATTTTTGGGCTCAGTTGAAGTTATTTATTGCTGCTTTTAATTAAAACTGTGGTAGTCATACCACTATATTCTCAATATTACTCCAACTGCATCTTCTTTATGTTCATGTTTACTTGAGTTTAAAGTGTCGTACTCTATGTTGAAAGGTAGCGATTCAAATATAAAGTAAAATATTAATATGAAGATATTATACCAATCTTGGAATCTGATTGCAACCTATGAAGTTGCTCTTTGAATATTAATACAGCCTGCCATACCACATAAAAGTGTGAAGATTACTTTGAAGGTCAGCTGCTCCATTATCTTATTCTTGGGGACTCTATTATATGCCATCACTGTTGTACAATATGGGTATGCCAAATAATTAATTAAGTTTTACATCAAATTTTATCATAGAAATTTAATTGTTGGTTATTATTTCATGTCATTTTTGCGGATAGTAATCAGTCATACAGAACATTAGAATAATATATCCATTGTAATTTCAATATAAAATAAGATAAAATCTGTAGTTGATTTCAATATTGTAAGTCTGGAAGGCTATGCCTCCATGACATTAGAAAAACATTTTTAATTTCTAGCACTGATATTTCTAATGATAATCTATGCAATTCTCTGCCAGATTCAAATTTTGTATTTGTTCTTGAAGGCTTTCCACCAGAACAAATTCATTCACTTTCAATTTTAGTTTGTATTTATATGGAAGGCTTGCGATAAGATTAAGCATATCTTACTTCCATATTTTGCAATAGTTTGAAATATTGAGTTGTGCAGCTTGCCACCAACAAGCATCTTTATATCATTCTAACCCTCACACCATAAGCTCTCACCTTGCCCGCATCGAGATCTTGGTGATAAAAGGTGTTAAGGTTGCATGCTTGTTCATTGTGAAGGATAAAAATCCAAAAAAAAAATCAATTGGGGACATTACACTTTTGGCTAATAATGATGTCAATTAAGACTCAGTTACAGCCCTACACAGCTCCTTCCCTAAATCTTGATCGGGATTGTAAAACTTACTATTTAAAAAGCCACCCTATATCCTAAATATTATATCATCTCCAACAATCTAATTACCTCACTATCCCCACCACCCCAACATATTATACCTCACCATCATAGTGATTATCTCCCACCACATCAATGTTAATCATATTTTGGCCATCTCTCTAAGCTTTATGTTGGGCTAGATGTTTCATAATTTTGATTAGACATTGTTTTAAGCCCCATGCACTAGTAATAGCACTCAACGAATGGAAATGGGATTAAATTGGGTATGTTGTAAATGATTTGTTGTGTATTTGTTTATGTGGTATGTTGGTTGCAAGAGTCATGGAAAGATTTGGTCTAGTGTATTGTTGATGGTCTTTACTTTGCTTTCTTTAATGGAAAGGTGCTAGCCATAGTCATCCCCTCTCTATTATTTTTCTTCTTTTTTATTGCTAATCGTTTACAACTATTACTCATACAAGCATCAACATAAGACCAATACAACCTCTTGTGAGCACAAGAATGAGAATAATACCAACTCTTTTTGAACAACCATACTAGAAACCACCTATGAAAGACCAAGAGTCACAACTTAGAAATCCACTAATTTAGAAACCACCTTCACATTAGAAGCCAACTATGGAAGACCAAGAGTCACAACTTAGAATTCCATATTAGATGTCCCTTTGGAATTCGAACTTGGGTCTCCACAATGAGAACTCAATGCTTTAACCAATTAAGCTCAACCCCTTGGAGACCTCTATTCTTTCAATAGATTTGAAATCTTTAATAAACTGTGTTACACGGGGACGCGTCCCCTGACCCAAAAGGGGCCATCCCCGTCCCCAGCCCTTCCTGGGACAAGGGGACACAAAAGGGACATCCCCTTGTTGTCCCCGAACCAGGCAAATCAACAGGAAATGGCACGAAACACAAGGATGGCTAGCCGTCCCCGCGGCCTGGGACGCTTTAGTAGCAAAATAAACATAAAAAACTTTTTTTTTAATTCTTTTTTCTGCTGTTTAGGGACATGGGGAGCCCACCATGATGTCCAACCCTAATTTGAACCCTAAAATGCCAAAAGAACATAAAACAAAATCAAAACATAAACTCACCCACCATTATGCTCTTTCATTTTCTCAGTCGGGCTACCATTGGATGATCCACTTTTGCCAGAGGATGATAATGACTCAAATAGTTCTAAGTCTTTGGATATTCATAGCCCGAATGAGGCTTAATTTCATAGACTGTTGTATTTAGTAATTTCATGTTTGAACTTTGAGACATTTGGATATTGATAGACCATGGTTTTATTGATGTTTGAGACTGCTGTTATAATGCTTTATTGACATTTATTATGCTGTTATACTACTGCTCTCGTGATTTATTTACATATTGATATTATTGTTATCAATTATTAACATATCTCTCTCTCTACAATATATTAATAAATTATATATATATATATATATCGTCGTCCCCTAAAAATGGCCCCCTAGAGGACGTCCTGGAAACACGTCCCCTACCATCCCCCAACCCGTCCCCAAAACGCTGTGGAACATAGTTAATAAACTACTAGCAACTATCTTCAATTGTGATGAGGAAACTACCCTTGGCTTTATCACAACCATTTTGGTTGAATCTAGCATTGGTTGAATTGGACCACTACAATCCAAATCTTGCATTTGGGGGGATTTCATTAATAAGCTAGCAGATGCGGTCCCAAATGAAATGCAGAAATTTATGGCCTCTACATCTCTTCCATAATTTTTGTTTAGCAGTGATTTGGTACTACCCAAGGTTGAGCAATAGGTGGAGAAACCTAAAGAGACAACTAAGATTGCCTCCATGGCAGTTCTATGTCTAGCAAGAAAGGAAACGATGATGATTTACCACAAGCTTCAAGTGGTAAGGACTTACTACAAAGACCTTGGAAAAGTTGTTGAAAATCTCATGGTTACCCATGATGATGGCATCCTTGAAGTTTCAAGTGCGTTTACAATGCCCTTGCTTGCCTTTGGTAAATTGGTGCCTACAAAAAATTGTCTGGAGGTTTTCCATGATCTCAAATTTCTAGTGTTGAGTGTTGCCCACTCTAGTTCAATGTCAAGCTACTAGCAACAAGGGGTTGAGGCAATTGTCTTACATGAAATTCACAAGTGGGATGTTTCTGCAAGGGGTGGGATTGCACAAGCGGGTGTCTACAAATAAATGTAAAATCTAGTTGATCTAGCTTTTTGGTCCTTTGTTTTTTGAGTATCGGTCTTTAAACATGAATGTTGAAAACTGTTGGCCAAGTCATTTATTAGGTTCTTATTGTATGAATCCATCTCAAAATGAATGTCATGTCCCCGAAATCATGATAACAAAATATTTAAAGTATTGAACATTTGACATCATTATAATTTTGATTGTCAAAGACAATATCACAATTATAATTACTATTATATTATCATTATTCAATAGACCACCCCCAAAATATAAATATTGGACATTATAATCATTGTAATAATATGAAATAGATAATATACATTGACAATTTATTACAATACAAGTAAGCGCAACATCCACGCTAAGATAGCCTAAAAATATTATTATAAAGGATAAATGATAAAATATAAATACTAAACGATTATCAATATAATATTTTAAAGTATACAAGGGACATTACAGACTATCGATTATTATTAACTTGGAGTATTTCATATTAAATGTTGATGGCCTTTGAGTATTAAGGCATTATTCGCTATCAAGTGACTTATGGAGAGGTCGACATTGTTATCTCCTGTGAATGGACGAACTATTCCTAGCATCACCCTCAGCATATGATACATGGCTCAGGGTCCTTACATCCAGAAGATGACTGTCGCGCCACCATCGAAGGCTACCTTATAATGTTGCTCGATGATTATTACTCTCTCTATGGGCAGTGGCGATCTAAAAGAAGAGGGACGCACTCAGTTCTGAGAATTGTTTATGATGTGGGAAGGTAGTTTCCTGAATTGAGACTTAAATTTGAATCACTCTCAAACTATCTCTTCATCGCCATCTTGCCGTGTGGTGTAAGGTCTTTGTCAATCCCAATTCCCTGTCAGCAATATAATGTATAGACAACCCTGAAATGCAAACACTCTCTATATACAATAAATAAATTCAATCTCAGGGCATGAAACATAGAGTCGACACTTAATAACATATGCGTATCCAAATCCACTTCCAATGCGCATATACTCAAGCACAGCAATTAAAGACGATGATTAATATTAAGGCACCAATTTTGTTAATTAAAGGCTACCTTTGGTTTGGAAAGCCACACCACTAATGAGAGGTCATACCTGTTGAGAAGAGTCGTCACCTTCTTGAACCAGCACCTCTATTCAAGTAATCATAGGATATAAAAACAAACAACAACAAAGAAGGTTATGGGAAGGAAGGATCGAATAGTTTGAAAACTACTTCACCATTAGATACATCAACCAAGCAATCATTCCCAGAGTATACATAGCACATGTAGCAAACCAAGTGAGAGATTCTCACTTAGCAATAATTATCTAGTACTTCAAAAATATTCGATTGAGGTCTGCTTCCCAATACTTGGATAAATAATCATTCAAACTGTCTTTAGTAGATATCCCCAAAATAGATACTCCTCCTGAATGACAAATACAATGCTACATGTCAAGTATTTGCTTATTTCCTGAAATCTTATATATATGCGAAACATCTGTGACTGCTGCTAATATAGTTATTTTCTGAAACTTCATATGTTGCATATTTGAATAGAAGTTAGAGAACAGCATAGCCTTAGATCAGTCATGGTGGAAGCCCTGTAATATATTATTTCTTCAATTACTTAGGAAAGATAAGAACAAGTTAACAAAGTGGGATTGGCATCTTGCATAAACTGTTATGGGAATAGACATTGATGATAGTTTAAGGAATTCAATAAGGACTATGACTACATTTAGATTTGAATGATGCTGGATCTTTATTTAGTAGAATGCATTATCATTGATAGAAAAAGCACATGATAAAAACTGATATGGATATATTAATATGGTTACATTTACTTCTGCATTTTGATAGATTTCCATGATATAGCTCATTTGGTTACATGCTCATGCCATAATGGATGCAAATACAAAGTAATAATAACTACATATTCTGTGACTATATAAAGATTGTCTGCTATGTGCTTGCGAACCTATCAAGAAAGGCGAATCATGAGTAAGTTGGTTTGTCTAAAAACCCCACCTAGGTTTCCGCCCCACAGGCCCAAGACAAGGGTTGGGTCATGGAGGGGTGGGGGTCCCACCTAGAACTCAGCCCCACAGGCCCGAAGCAAGGGTTGGGCAATAGGAGGTCGTAAGCCTTAGACCACTTGGACTCTATGGTTCCTCTCCCCTGATAGGACGAGCGTATTCCGAGGTGTTGCCATGAGTGGAGTATGTAGGTACTAAGCCACTAGGCAAGAAGGATTGTGATGGACAACCTCTTGAGCTTTATATGAGGGCTTCAAGGCGGATCCATCTATGGCACTCCTCTTATGTCTTCATTATCGCTTTATGATTATGAATATATTTTGGATATCTAGATATTAATGCTAACAAATATGTTGTTAATATGGTGAATATAGATTCCAATTTAGGGTTATTGCATTAGAAGGACATTCATTTGGAAAAGAGAAACCCTAAACCTAATAAACAAGCGAATTCTAGGGCAAGGTCGGTTAAGGGACACTACAATGTATGCTATCTCCAAATAAAATGAACATGTAACTAATATAAACACTTAATTCTCACCACCTCCTGTCATCACATCCTAAGACCATGTCAACATTTGCTCATTATCAAGCTAATTCCACATTTTGTTTATCACCGCTAATTAATTAAATAATTTGCATTATTTGGCTAGCGCTCATCCGTTCATTCCAAATAAATAAAGAAATTCATTCACTTATTCTCCACAAATAATTAAAAAAAAATTATCCAGTCATATTCCATCATAACTCCTCCACAATTCCCTCCCATTTTTAGAACATGCATAACTAATTAATCAAAATAAGTAATTAAAAAGCAACTAATTACCCTCACCCATTTTATATCCCAATAAAGAGCCAATATAACTCCCTCTTGACTATTCTTAGTCAACAAAGATTCTCCACTCATCTCAATTGATCTCAATCGTTTATTCAAGATCCAATTTTCACCATTCACATCCTCAACCAAATATCTAGAACTTCAACCTGATCCTTCATCAAAAGATTGATATTAAAAGCTTGATAGGTACACGTTGTGTAGTTAGAGAAATCTACATATTAGTTATATTTTAATTATATTGTAGTTGATAAGATTATTTCTCTTCATTAGTTGTATACAATCACTCTTGGTAGTTGTTGAAGATCGAAAGTTCTTAGTGACCATCGGCTAGTTTATATACTCTTATTGTACTAGTGAAAGGGACCACATATTATGAGAATTCCTTGAACTACAATTGTATAAGTGCATATGAATGAAACACCTTGTAATATCTTTTTGTAATTACTTGTATGAATTTCTTATAGTCATTGGTATTCACCTATCCTATTTACTGTTAGAATATGAATTTCTTATAGTCATTGGTATTCACCTATCCTATTTATTGTTAGAATATTATATTCTCTATTATTAATGGTCAATACTACTGTTGCTACAGTAGTTAGTAGGTGAGGTAGCTAGACATCTTAAATGTCTACAGTGATCTACCTCCTCTATATATTGTAATCATCTCCTTTGTTAATTCAAACAATTTTTAGCCCAAAATTGTTTCATGGTATCAGAGCAGGTCTAAGCCTGCCTCCCTTATGGGAGGGCTCAGGATTTTGGGAGGGCATTTTTAAATCTGTAATTCGTGATTTATCACGTGCGATTTTTGTGAGTCCAGATCGAGGGTTCTTGTTTGCATTTTTCGTGAGTATTTTCATCAAAAAAAATTCGACCCTCCTGTTGTTTTAATATGGGCGCGAATTCAGTTCGTGGTATGGTTTGAGTCTGCGTTTTTGAAACCCTCCTAGCGGATTTTTGTGACCTCTTCTGGTTACGTTTCTGATCTATTCGCGTCAGCCTTTCGTGATCTCTATTTTCCAAAACTCTGACACGTTTTTTGATGCTGCTCACGTTTTCGTCTTCAAAAAATCACGATTTCAAGTCTTTTAAGCCCGCATTTCTGTGGGCGTGTTCTGACATTCTTTTTCAGATTTTCGAGCAAAATCTGAACGCATTTTCTGGAGGTCGCGTTTCCTCTCTCTGTTTGTGCCCACGTTTTCAGAAATCTCTGAAATCTCTTCATCCGCGCGACAGGTTTTTTCCTCAATTTTGGCGCGCGATTTTGAGTTTCTTCGGATGCATGATGGGCTTATCCTGCTCATTCCGCGACGCCCTTCTGTTCTTTTCTGGACACTAAAAAATCCACGATCTAATGGCTACGTTTTCGAGCTATTTTCTGCAATTTTTCTGTGTTTTAATGGCGGCTAGGGCTTCTGCGATTTTCGGCTAGGGTTTTGAACCCTCATATCAAGTCGAAAAATTATTTTAATTGCAGATTCCTTCTGGGTTTTTCGAGATCTCAAATGGGTTGGTCTCCAATTTTTCTAGGTACCTCGTTTTTTGTGCCTCGAAATTTATGCCTTAGTTTCAAGTCGAAAAAAAATTTTGATTGCAGATTCCTCGTGGTTTTGCGAGATCTCAACTGGGTTGTTAGATTTTTTTGGGTGTCTCGAAGTTCGTGCCTCGATTTCTGTACAGATTTGTTCTAGCGGCTAGGGTTCCAAACCCTCTGTTTTTCAGCCAACAATCGATGGGTGGTTTTTTTAAATATTATTTCCTTTTTAAAAAAAATCTGGTTTACGGGTTTTCATAATTTTTTCCCTTAAAAAATTCCTAACGGGTTTATAATTTTCTCCTCAAAAATTAAAGGTCAGTTCCTATTTACTCTAGTTAGGGTTTCTGTTGCACGGGAGGGCTCTCTGGTTTCTTAAGGGTTTTACCGTTTTTTCCTTAAAAACAATGTTTTGTATGCTAATCCGTGTATCGGATTCCGTGCCAGCTACTTTTTGGGTTTCTATAATTTGCAAAATGCGTGGGATTCCTCTCTGGTTTTTACCCTTTTTTCCGAAAAAACAATGATTTGTAATCTTGGGTTTGGCGATTTTTTCCTCAAAAATTGTGGTTTGTTGCAGTCTGTTTTTGTCACACCTCGAGTTGCTAGGGCGAACATCTGCACAACTAGCTTCTTGCAGTCTGTTCTCGGGCATCGTGCTCCTCTACAAAAGTTTCGATGGTTTGCTGATTTATCCTCAAAATCATGGCAATTGTTCTCGGTGTGTCTCTGGTTTCAGGGAGGGACAGCTCTGTTATCGAACATCAGGTTGGACGTTTTCTAGTCTGAAGTTCTGCAGTTTCTGGGAGGGTTAGTGGCGGACTCATCTCAAGTGGTAGAGTCAGTGGCAGGCTCTTGTCTCCTGTTGCAGAGCTTTCTAAAGAAGGGGCAACCTTCTCTGTTTTTTTTTGGATGGTTTTTGGTACTCTTGGTCATCAACATTCTGCAGATCCAGGGAGAGTCTCCGTAGCGTTGGTGTACGTTTTATCATCCACCGAACACACAGAATAAAATGTCCAAAGACACTCTATCCTCTCTTGAAAAACCACCGCGTATGCTAAGATTGCGAGAAGATCATATGGCGATTCCAAGGTTTCTTTGTCGGGTCTCGACGTGTGGATAAGCTCAATGGCCGTTGTGATATGCTGGTAATAAACAAGGGGACTTACGTAAGAAAATCTTCACAAGTTCAGGACTTAGGGAATTTATCGTTAAAGGCTCTCGATTAGGACTTTCAATTGTGGATCTCAAAAAAAATGGCAAAAAGAATAGGGTTTAGGAAATCTAGTTTAAGCCTAAGAACTCAAGAGACAGTAAGGACTCGGTGAAGAGAAATAAACCACACTTTGTTTCGCCTCCTGCAGGACAACATACGCAAAATGGGTGCAATCTTCAAGGGGTTTGTGAGAATAATTTTCAAACCTCGAATGAGTTGAAGTTAAGCTTCCACGTTTAAGAGCTCAGGCTAACTTTACAAATCGAATGCAAATCATCCATTCGAAAAAAGTATGAGCTACACTTCACCATTGAGTCAATACGATCAATCTCTCATTCAATTAACAACTTTTCAAAGCAAATTCTACCTAATCTAACTTTAATTCTAATCTATGGCGGAAGATAATATGCAACCTCGCTTACTATTCAACAATAAGAAGTTATTCAAGGCAAATCATGCTCAAGAGCTTTTATCATTCAAAATAGTCTCAATGCGACAATATACATAATCTGTCTCCACACATTACAAATGAGGGGGCGAGCTCAATTTATAGGCTCCCCAATTACAATTCAATGGCCAAGATTGATTTCAAATCAACGACCGAGATTACAAAATAAAACCCTAATTAGGGTTTGTCACTTTCGACCAATGAGAAAATTTCATTTGAGGACACTTGTCCCCTTTGCTAAATATAAATCAACAATAAAATAGAAAGTTGTTGCATGTTGATTTGGAACAATTTGATTGGTTGGAAGATGACGAGGCGCCACCTCAGCGTGCTGGATGTCTTCCTTGGTTGCTTCATTTTTCTTCACGTGCTTGCCTTAGAATATTTTCCCTGCCGATAACTCTGTCTGTTGTGCTTGTTCCTTCCTAACTTTGATCTTGGATTCCTTTCAAGTGTCTAGAATTTGGAGAAGAATGCCTTTGTGCTTTCGCCACAATGGAGGAAATTGGAATTTCCTCTGTGAAGTATTTCCTAGACTTAGCCAAATTTTGGCTATTTTGTAACACCTTCATGTGGACCATTCAACATTTAGCCAAGGTTTTGGCCATCTCCATGCTCGAACGAACTTTTCCTGTGGATTTTCCTTCAATTATGAATTTGGCTTGTGCTAAGGATTTTATTCATTTCTTCTTTATTTTCTTCTTCATCCTTCCTGTTTTCCGTCCAACACGTAGTGAATTCTTCTAGCCAATTTTCTCATCCTTTCCTTGGGCGGACTTCACATGAGCTTGGACGTTTTCTCTCTCGACCTAAATCAAACTTCAAGCCACTTTGAACAAACAGGTCTAGGGAGAAGTCAAACTTTATCATGCTTGTGCCATTTCTCAGTTGAGCAAAGTCGGATTTGCTAGTGGCTTCGCCATCTTATCTTTATGCTTGGCGAACCTTCTCAACACTTTGACATTTCTTTTCTTGGTCTAGGTCGGACTTTGCATCATGTTTGCCATTGTACTTGGCGGATCTTATGGATGTCTGGACATACCTTCTCCAAACAAAGTCGGACCTTGTAAAGGTTTGGACATGCTCTGCTTAGGAAAAGTCAGACTTTCTTGTGTCGTCCCATCCTTTTTCCCTCACTCTATTTGGCTTGAAGCAGACTTGCCTCCATTCCATGCCTTTGCTTCTTCTTTGAAGGTTCGCCTCGCGTCGTCATCCACCTGCAAGAAGTAAAATAAACAAATTCAGATTTTCTCTCTCCTGAATTTTTACCTCTCTCTCCTGAAGCCATGGTGAATTTAATTTTTCCCTTCGGATTTTATCTCTGGCCGGCACAAATTATTTTCCTTCAAAACATTTCTGGTAAACTTCATTTTGTCCCAGGCATTGAAAATAAATTATTAAAATATTTCAATTTATTCCAACCTGTTCGTTTTGGACACATGGCTATTTCGATTTTCCTTTCATTTTTCTTGGCTAAGAGTATATTTTCCAATTTTATCCTCAATTTCGTCTAGCCAAACCAAATCTTAAGCCATTCCGTCGAAAATTTAATTGCCAGATCCCTATTTTTCTTTGCCGAGGCGAGATTTTAAGCTTATTTTGCTCTGCCAAAGTCAAATATTTCCTTGCTCAGTCGAATTTTTCTAGGCAAAATCCTTGTCCGGATGTCTTCGTCGGGCTAATTTCCTTGACGCCTGACATATTCTTCCTCCTTCTGGCCAAGGGCGATCCTTCCTTTCTCTTTGCCTTGCGCATTTTTCTTCGGTCAAAGTTGACAATTTCTTCGCATTTTCTCCATACTTAGGCAAATTTTACCTCTTTTCCTCATCGTGTTAGGCACATTCCGTTCTATTCTTTGCCAAATCCCAATCTTCTTTAGCACATGTCCTTTCAAACTTGGCATTTGACCTCTCGAAAGCGTCATACTTCCTAGCCAACGTCTTCATTTTTCATCCCTTAGCCTCTTTACTTAGGCAAGTATTTCGAACCTTTTCTTGGACTTGGCATTAACACTTAGCCAAAAATTATTCTTTTATCCTCTCATGTGCTTAGACGGACTTCCTTAGTATTTTGGATCTCTCTTCAAGTGTATGGCGGACTTTCCTGCATCTTGGACGTCCCTCTTTTCTAGGGCGGACTTCAAAGAAGTTTAGGCATCATCTCCTTGAACATGGCGGACTTCCCAACTTCTTAGCATTTTGCTTAACCCTTTGTCTCTTTGGAAATCCTACAATACTTAGTCAAAATTTCGAATTCCCACCTTTTTAGGCTTTTACACTTAGGCAAAATTTCGAAATTTTCATGGATAGTCTTCAGCCAAGTCAAATCTTTCAAGGGCGGACTTCATAACCCTCTTGCATCTCTCTTTTAAGCAGATGGCGGACTTTAGGTGATGTTTGGACAAGGATCCTTAAGGCTGGCGGACTTTAGAGACTTCTAGGATATCCTTGGGCGGACTTTGGAAGTGTCAAGGACTTCCCTCTTAGTGCATGGCAGACTTTGGAACCTTTTAGCACTTCCTCCCTTGATGCATGGCGGACGTCAAAGGATCCTAGGACATGCTTGCTTAGTGCTGGGTGGACTTCATGAGTTCTTGGCACTTGACAACCTTCAAGCTGGCAGACTTCACAACTTTTTGGCACTTCCTCTTGAGAATGGCGGACTTTCCAAGTCTTTTGGACATGCAGGGCGGACTTTGGAGGATGCAAGGATGTTGCCTCAAGATGCATGACGGACTTTAGAGCTGCCAAGGATGAGTATGCTATATGCTGGGCGGACTTTGGAAGGTCCAAGGATGTTCTTCCTTGTTGCTGGGTGAATTCCATAAACTTCCTGACATTTCTTACACCTTCCTTCATCATTCTTCCATGGCGAACCTCAGACTTAAGCACATTTTTCACAGATTTCACCATTTTAAGAGCTGATCCTCATGATCTTGTCCTCAGATCTGATTGATTTCGGACTGGTTTTGACTGATTTTTCCAGATTTCGAGTGTTCTTGGTCTGATTTTTCACGCTTTTTTACTTGTTTTCTCCAGATTTTTCGAAAAAAAAATTCAAATTTTCATTTCGATTTTCTGAGAGATCTATTGAGTTTTTCGAACTTCTGAGTGCGTTTTCAGAACTCGGGACCCTTCTAAAAATAGAACCTTTCCAAAAATAGAAATTTTCCAAAAATAGCAACTTTCCAAAAATAGACCCTAAAAAATAGGGATCCTAGAATTGCCCAAAAGTGCCAAAAAAAGTAGGTCCTAAAAAATAGGGGGCCCGGGGTGAGAAACCCTAAAAATTTGGAAGTGTCAGATTTGACTGAAACGACAGTCGATCTTCGTCTCCCAGGCCCTCTAAGCACGATGGTGACGTTTACGCGCTGATTCAAGCATGGATTCTTGACTTGGCTCAGATGACTCTCGGCAGACTGACTGACTTGGAACCCTCAAAATGATGACCTCATTGTAAAAAGACAAGTGACATGCAACTGCAACACCGAGGCAAAAAGCGAAAACAGGGGGTCCCCATTTGCAATGGGGCGATGTGTGAAATGGTCACAACACGTAGCAGCAAAGTGTTCTGAAGAATTTGTGACCAACGACCTGCAAATTGTTTTCTGTAGGCCAGTTAGACAATTGACCATTAAGGGAGGGTGTTAGAATATTATATTTTCTATTATTAATGGTCAATACTACTGTTGCTACAGTAGTTAGTAGGTGAGGTAGCTAGACATCTTAAATGTCTATAGTGATCTACCTCCTCTATATATTGTAATCATCTCCTTTGTTAATTCAAGCAATTTCTAGCCCAATTTTGTTTCATTTACTCTGTTAAATTCAAAGCATATTGAATTAGGCAGTAAACATGCTACATAGGTTTTGTGTGATTCCTTGCGCTACCACATCAACACCAAATTTGTACAACATAGGAAATATCTCACTAAATAAGTGAGGATGAGATTGTTTTGATTTTGGATCTTCTTTAAGCTCTATCCAACCTTATGTTTGATTTAGAAGAGTAAGTTTAATATTGTTTTGATCTCTTTGCATTTTGTTGTAAACTTTGCATATATAACTATGAATATGTAATTGACAAATATATTTCAAGGGAGAGGGTCAAAATAGAACCCATACTATTTAATCAAAAAGAAAAAGCATGGATAGCAAGAAAATGCCACTTGAATGTTGTCAGATATCATCTAACTTTCATTTTTTTATGAAGCATTCAAGGCTAATTCAATGGTGAACCTAGCATTCTTTCAATGCTTTTAAGTTTTTAAGGTTCCGACCTGATCCTAGTACATGAAATGAACTTATTGAACATTTGGCATAGTACAAGGAGGAAAAGAGATTCTTTTCTTATATGAATGCAATTGAGTCATGAAAAGAATTGTTACCAAGTACTACTTAATTTCTTGAAACTTAAATAAGTTAATGTCATAATTCATGAATCAGGGTTTCCTTTTGGGCTTTTATTTCTTATTTCAATTCAGAATTCAATAAAGAAAAAAATTATTGTATATTGTTTACAAATATTCAGTTCATACTAGCATCAACATGAAACCAATAGAAGTCTTATAAGCACTTAGTAGAGACTAATACAAGCTCTTTATGAGCAAACACGCTAGAAATCACATATGGAAGACCAAGATTCACTACTTAGAAATTCACTTTATTTAGAAGCCACATTAGAAGCCAACTATAGAAGACCAAGAGTCACAACTTAGAATTCCATATTATATGTCCCGATGGGGATTTGACTTGGGCCTCCACAATGAGAACCCAACATTTTAACCAATCAAGCTCAACCCTTTGACAAATATAATTTTTTTTCTTACTGATTACTGAAAATAAGAAATATTTAAGTCATGGGTGCATGGTGGAATATGCTTGTGTTTCACCAACCCAATCTTCACAAGCTGGTTATTCATAATTTCAGTTGATCCTGTAGTACTTCTGCATATTCAGATTATTTTGGCAAGCAAAATATTTTACCTTCACTAATATATTTTGATCAACTGTAGCATGCTCGCAATAACTTTTTACCTCAAAGGTTAGCAGATTGAATGAAAGTATACAACGGCGTAGAAACTTTCCCAAAACACTATGGGGGTTCAGTTTCTTATCATTCCCTTCTGTATTAGCTATTTCATTGTCTTCATTCACAGCACGAGCTAGCAAATCTGAAAATAGATTAAGTCTTGAGGTTAGGACATCAAAAGCACATAAGATTCTACTTAAATGTAACTGTAATATTTGGAAAACAGCATACCTCGTAAACCCGCAAAAAGATTGACCAAGTCATCAGGAGAAGTCAACTTTTTAAGATGAGTTATTAAATGTCCGACCAAATCTTCCCCAATATCTTGTTGAGCTTGTTTTAATTGCCATATCAATTCTTCAAGTGACGGCTCCAGAAAGTTGTCAAAAGGCTGTCAAAAGCACTTTAGTTGATGCACAGGTAAAAGGGTGGCTAAAATGGAATAAATTGTAAACCTTGTAAGATCAGAATCTAGAATGCATATGAAGTTTTGTAGAGTTTTCTGGAATTCTTTGTGTAAATATAAAAGCATTGATGCAGCAGCTTCCATAAATCTCTACAAACATGCAGCATTGCAGTACCAACCTCAAAGCACATGAAGGTTTTGGATTTTGAGTCATGTAAACTTTTAAAATGCATGAAACTAATTTGATATTTACATTAGAATCAAATTTATTGACGAATTTAGCATTCATTTACAGGTTCAAATTCAGATTATTGCAAATAATCTGGTATCTTAAAAATGCAAGAAGATAATTCAATATCATGTCTTCAACTTAGAATCCTAAGGGCAGCACAACAAGCAAGTTAATGGAAGAAAGCAAGTTGTGAATTGGTTCAGATAGGACTGAGAAATTACTTGATCATCTTTCCTAATACAGTTTTACAAGTTAAATAGCCAGTACTGCATGTCTGTTGCAGTCGTTTTCTCATCATATTTCATACAAGTTGGTATACATAAGTCTGTCAATAGATGTGAATAATCGAACTCAAGGAAAACTTATAACTAGCTATTTTTAGTATTTTCCACAAAAATGTCCATAACACTACATTGCTCTTATCACAGTGGCACAGAAAAGCTGTTCCTACATCCAAATCCAAAAAACAAATCTGATTATTTACACATTCATGAAGTAGAATGGCTAAAGATAACTGTGTATCTATCTAGAATATAGTGTCTGTGAGAATTTAAGATATGTATACTTTTATAAGAGGAATCTAAAATCTAAATATTGACATCATCTTGTATTTACCATCTCATAAGTCACATTGATGTTTCGACAGTCTTTCTCCTGTAATTCATTGAAATCATATGCTACATTAGTGTTATGACAATGTGACAAATATTTTTGTATGGGAAACCATAGTTATGAATTACAAATAGGCATTTGTCTCTCTGAAGATAGTAAAGATAAACAAGAAGAACCAGTACCAAAACTAATCATATTTATAGCAAATCAACATTGTGTAGCTTGAGCACTATCTAAAGTCAGTATTGTAATGATAAACAGCATAAAGTAGTTCTAAAGATAATCAAAATTATTATGAATCAAAATTGTATAGCTTAGGCATCTTCTAAAGCTGGTATTCTGATTAAGATCCATAAACAATTTTATAACAAAACCTTTTTATTATGTAAAAACCAAATCATGCATACAATTACTCTCACTTCAAGCCACAATTTATGAATAGCAGAAACACTGGCTCGAATAAGACCCGTGCAAGGGCCAGTCATGGAATATAATGAACATAATTTAAATAGTTTTTATTGCAAATTGAAATAAAGTTTTGAATAGCCACCTCTTATTTTGGAAAATCTCCACTACCTCTGGATGTTCATTGAGTTGAGCCAAATCCAGTGGTTCTCAATGGTTAACTCCACCCATGGCATGGATTAGAGTTTTGGCTGTTGGACAACATGGGAAAGGATGGATGAGGGGAGCAAAGAGTTTTCATGTTGATGATCTGCCCTGTTTTCGCCCATCTAGTGGTTGCAATTTCAAACTGCCTACCAGAAGATCCTTTTAACGGTTGAAAGGGAAAGCTAGAGATGGAGGTCCTCATAATACAACCGTTAGATCTCAGAATGGTGGTTTTTTGCCCCATTTTTTCAAATCTAAGTGCAGAAAGTCTCTGAGTGGGCCTCTGAGATATCTAAGGCAATCTACCAATAGCTACTTATGTTAAGGAGATCCCATTAGGGAATAGGAGGAACCAGGAAGCCCTTATGATTAACCAAAAACCTAATGTGTCTGATCGTTCCCCAGTGACCCCATAGAAGGCTTCAGTGGTAGCTATGCCACTCTTGATCTAGTGGAAATAGTTGTTATTGGTTATAGTATGCACAGATGGCTATCAGATGATTCTCTCAAAAATTGGGCTCAAACAAGCTAGAATCATATTCCTAGAATCTACTTTATCACAAAAAGTTGTTTTGTAGTACAATTCTTCTCTGAGTCAGAGCAACAAGCAGCACTGAACTTAGTTGCACCCACGGTAAAAGAATGGAGCATTTCACTACAGCCTTGGTCTTCAGGCTTTTCCAATTATTCCTTTTCCCTAGTGCTTTCTGAAATCTGGTTCCATTTGTATGGGCTCCCTCTAAAGTTTTTGGGACCAGATTGTTTGGAATCTATTGGCAAGAGCTTATGGACCTTCCTCTACTAGAGAAGGGTTATCCTTTTCCAAGTTAATGGCTCTTTTTCACAATTACAAGACTACGAAGGCATTCCCTTCAACTGTTTCATCTGGCATAAGCTTGGACATGATGTTATGGGTTGTTGTTCAAGGTCCTGCAGGGATGCTCTGTGAAGAGCCCACCTGGCTCCAACTCAAACCCCTGTGTAAACTACTTGTTTTTTCCGTGTTTTGTTTGTTTTGAGAGAAATGTAGACAAAAGTAGAAAGGGTGCAAAGCATAAAAATGCAAATAATACTGAAATTCAAGAAATTATTGAGCAACTGCAAGTCTAATTAAGATCTGGCAATACATACAGAGAGATTATACACAAACAACATACCCGGAAACCTCCAGAATAATTAAATAAGAAAGTACAGAGTATGCCAGGCAAAGTGTGTTGAAACTGATGAAATACTACCTCTGGACCTCAGATCTGCTTTCTCCCACGCGGTAGCTGGTGAAAAGGAGCTAAGAAGGTGGAACGCCCATGAAGAAGCAAAGAAACAGTCAGAATGAAAGGCGTTCTGGCCTCATGGTTCACACGTCCTTCTTGAGGAAACACACCTTTTGCAAGATTCTATACAGCTTCCACAAGTGATGGTACGGCTTAACCCTCAGCAACAAATTGGAGCTAAATGAAAGATGGAAATGGCGATCCGAGGAAGAAACCCTCTCCTGTAACTGAAAACTGGTAAAAAATGCACAAAGAAACTCTAATCAAGCACAAATGAACTTCTGGATGAAGCTCCCACAATAGCAATCATTCAACTGGTGTCTCACAGCCTCACAATCACAGATTCAGTGAAGAATTCTCGCTCTTCAATGAAGTTTTTCCTGAAACCCTTGTCCTCAGACAAAATCACAGTGAAGATGAAAGTTGCAATGTCAAATGGTAATAGAATGATTAGGTCGACTTGCTCCTTTGCTTATATCTCCTCAAAAACACGGCTTTCAAGAAAAGCACGCCATTTGCCTTTGTTTTAAAATACATTTAAATGTATTTTAAATCATTTCTATAGTTGGGCGCTTTAAGTGATTTAAATATCACTTTATAAAGTATTTCATCACTTTATAAAGTATCAAGTAGCGTTTCACTTTATAAAGTCAATTTGACTTTATAATAAATCATTTAAGTTAATTTAATAACTTAACCACCAAAATACCCATAACTCCTTCCAAACTCAGTATTTTTCCGTGTCGTCAGAAGCTGGCAAACACTGAACTCCATGTGCCTGTACTGAAACCAATACTGAAGTGAAGGGGTGGGAATCGCAATACCCACCAAAAACGGTCACTGGCCCCCTAACCAAATCCCGTCAGCCCACAAGGGTCCAAGAAATAGGCTAACTCCACTACTCCTAAATACTGACTAGAGTGGGGACATTACATGCTCCTCCAAATCTGGCTAGTAATTTGGCCAAGACCTGTCAGATCTGGAAAGAACAGGTTTTTGATGCCAGGAAATAAAAAATTTAACATCATCATAATCATTGGTTTTTGTCTTCTAATCCGTTACCACCTAACTGGTGGCCTTTCATGGAAACTCTCATGGTGCTTCCCTTAGAAGAGGAAGCTTCTCAAGAATCACCCCATTTGGTGCATGATCGGTTTGTCAGACTCAACCAATCCTTTATACTCCAAAGAATGAGCTAGCATAGAATTCATTGCTATAACAATTGATGAGCATACTTCAAGGACTACTAACTCTTTGGTTAGCTTAATGGATCAAATGGAGATGGATGTTTCTGAGCATATCATCATTTCTCAAATGAGCATGGATGATCACAACTTGTTTCCAAAAATTACAGGTTTTCAAAATCTATTCATGTTTGTGGACTCGAAGGTTTTCTCAGATGCTAACTCCTCACCTAAACCCTCTAATGTTTTTGGAAACTCCTTAGCAGCTCGCTTTGATGAAGAAATGTAGAATTGTGTGGATTGTTCAAATGTAAAAATGGCTTTGGATTTATTAGGTTGGGTTTAGAGTCTTAAGGTGTAATATTGGAAACTCCAAAGAGCAGATCCAGTACGTAGGATTGAAAATCAAAAGTCCAGTTATTATTGGATTCCACACTAGAAAAAATTGGTGTTGGCTCCTAAAAATCCCTGGGTAATTTTCTTCTGGGTAACACTAGTTCATAGCCGAGGCAGAAGGTCCCTCTATTGGTTAAATGTTTGTCCTATCTTGGAATGTGAGAGGTGAAACTAACTGATCTTCAAAAACCCAGACTTCTCTGGAAACAAATCTCCCTAAGAAAGATTTTATTTCTTTGCATTCTGCTCAACGTAAACATTGGCATGGAATAGTGGTTGATGTTATAGGGGCCTCTAGTGGTCTCTACATTACGTGGAACCCATTGTCAATATGCATGGCTTTACACAGTAAGTCTCAAAACCGGCTACGTTGCTCCTTTCAATCATACAACAAAAATATTTCTGGTTTTATGTTTCATGTATATGGCTCAACAGACCCAATCTGAGAAAGGAAACTTTAAATGAAAATATCAAACCCAAACCAGTTGGATATATTGGTGGATTAAAAATTATTAGATTTCAAATCATCACTAGATCATAATTAGCTTTTTGATATAGTTTTTATGCAGGGTAGTGTTGATGTGTGTTTTGTGACACACCAAATATCAGAATAAAATGCCCAAAGACACCCTATCCTCTCTTGAAAAACCACCGCATATGCTAAGATTGCGAGATCATATGGTGATTCCAAGGTTCCTTATGTCAGGTCTTGACGTGTGGATAAGCTCAATGGTCGTTGTGATATGCTAGTAACAAAAAGGGACTTATGCTAGGTTCGTTCAATTCACAATGAAGGTTTAGGCAATGAAGCTCTGTTGTTTGGGTCTTGGATCAAACAAACTAAAACGGAGATAAGGGTTTAGAAGTTCTAATCCACTTCCAAAGAATTCAAGAGACGGTATTGACGTGGTGAAACTAATAACCACACTTTGTTTCGCCGCGCTTAGGACAACTACACAAAGTGGGTGCAATCTTCAAAGGAGTGTGCTTATGATTTTCACGTCATGAATAACTACCATCAAATCAAACAATATTTATACACACAAAAGTTGGCATCCACAAAGTAAGCTCAGGCTAACTTTACGCATTGAACGAAAATCATTCATCCAAAGAAAGTATGAGCGGAAGATTCACCATAAATCAATACTTATCAGATCTTGCATTCTTCTAACATACATGAAATAAAATCTAAACTATGATGAGGGATAAGTACCATGCAAACTCCAAAATAAAGTAGTCACCATCAATTAGAACAATGTATTACTTATTACTTTGGCAGTCATATGCAACAATTTACTTATCTCAACATGTTTTGCAACATGCTCCCATGCTTTACAAATGAGGGGTGAGCTCAATTTATAGGCTCCCCAAATACAATTCAATGGCCAAGATTGATTTAGGATCAACGACCGAGATTACAAAATAAAACCTTAATTAGGGCTTGTCATAACTAACTCCTTCTCGACCAATGAGAAAATTATATTTGAGGACACTTGTCCTTTTGCCAAATACTAACCCACAATAAAATAGAAAGTTGTTGAATCTGGACGTGCTGACTTGGACCAATTTGATTGGTCGAGGCGCCACTTCAACAGGTTGGATGTCCACCTTGGTCACTTTGTTCGTTTTTCCATATTCTTGCCTTAGAATATTTTCCTTGCCGATGACTCTATCCTTTATGCTTGTAGCTTCCTAGCTTTGATCTTGGATTCCTTTTGAGACTTTGATTTCTTCTCCTCGCCTGTATTGGAAGTCTCGCCTTGGAGCACATGTTTAGACTTGAAGTTATTAAGGTTTTCTTTCCTAATTGCTTTGAAATTCCCACAAGCGCCTTGAGTTGGATTGGTGTTATTCCTTTGGATTTCCTCTCTAAATTATCCAATTTGTGTCAAGAAATTATCTAAGTGCGGAAATTTGTTTGGAACACTCTTCCTGTCACCATCTGATTCTAATTGAGAATTTGTCTTTAATTCTTCAAGGGATGAAATCCTTCAAGTAGTTGCCCTGGTTGCTTCAATAGGTTTGGGACTGTAGATGAAATCCCCCCAAGATGTCTGAATATTCTCAAGTGCCTTGAATTTGAATAAGAATGCCTCTGTGCTTTCGCCACAATGGAGGAAACTGGAATTTTCTCTGTGAAGTATTTCCCATACTTAGCCAAATTTTGGCTATTCAAGTTCATTTTGTAACACCTTCATGCGGACTATTTTCAACATTTAGCCAAGATTTTGGCCATCTCGATGCTCGAATGAACTTTGCCTGTGGACTTGCCTTCAATTCTGAATCCGGCTTGTGCTATGTAGGACAAATTCCATCCTTGGACAAGGATTTTATTCACTTCCTCTTTACTTTTCCTTTTTATTCCTCTTGTTTTCCTTCCAACACTTAGTCAATTTTCTGAATTTTTTCTCCTTTTGGCTAGGAGGACTTCATGAACCTCATGCCATTACTTCCTTGGCTTGGGCGGACTTTCCTTCCAACTTGCCATTTCCTCTTCAAGTGTTGGATCACGTTCAATTGTTTGAAGTTAGTGTCTGCAACTTTCTTCCATTTAGACGACAGTTGGGATTCTAGATAAAATTCCTTGAGAACTTCTCTTACTTGATTCTTTCTAACTCCTCCTCCTACGTTCTTTGTGGCAGACATTGCACCTGTACAAAACATGAAGTTAGAAAATATTCACAAATTGCAAAGAAGGCATTGTGCTTGAGATTTTATGGCTGGAGAGTATTTCAATTAATTAATTAAAAATTCTATAATTCGAATGCAAAGGCTGATTGGAAAATAAATTTGAATAAAATGAAATTTCCTCAACAACCCTTATCGTTTTCAAGAGCATTCAGAGAATTTTTTAAATAATTTACTGGAATTTTAGAGCTGGAAACCGAAGTTTTTCTGTAAATTTAAGATTAAAATTATTTTTCCTCTTCAAATTCGCCAGCTATGACTCTGCAATTGCATAAGAAATCTGGAAATTGTAGAAACCCTAGTTTCCCCGTTTTCTCTGTATCTGACTGTTTTTATGATTTTTTGAAGGTTTTTGGTTTTTTGAATGTTTTTGTGGTTTTTGTATAAATAGAGAAATTGCGATTTTTGCAAAGAATTGAAAATAAATTCAATAAAAATAAATCATCACTGAAAACTATAGAATCAATAGCAAATACTGATGCCAGGCTATTATTTAATCTTCTGCAATGATTACAAAGATGATCCAGTTACATGCAAAGTAAAAGGCAATGATATTTATGAAACCTTGTTACACCCCGATTGTATAGCTACTATTCATAGGATGTACATTGTAAATGTTGAATCTTTCTGTTGAATAAAGTGAATTGTTCTTGTGATCAATTGGATGTATCCTAAATGATTGTCTCTTTATCTGATGCTTCTGTTATTGTAATTCTTGAATGAAATTAGCATATTGAGTTATGGAATAATGTTGTTCTAACCTATTACAATGCTTAATGTATATTACCTTGGTTTTGAGCAATTGATTTCCGTTGTCATCTCATGATTTGCAGGAGACAGGTTCGTACCTCGAGACAGAGGAGAGATATCACTCGGGGAAGAACTTGGTCGGGTAAACAGTAATGGATACCAACTGGACATACACACACAAGCCTTAGAACTGAGTAAGCTAAGTCATTGTTTTTGGTTAAAGGTAAGTCATCCGTAGGCTTGTCTCGTATCATTAGGAGTCGTGTCTTCTTCTGAATGTGTAAACAAGTGATGCTTGCCAATATAACCTTATAACTGATAAGTTCTGGTTAGAGGTGGATATGTGTAATTGTACATACGAATACGATATGTACAAGTACCCATAAGTACATTCATGTCAATACAAACGTATTAAGCAGATGGATATGCCATACGTATGTGTCGATATAAATGTATTTATGGATACTTATACATGTAGTATATATACAGATATATATACAAGTATACATACCCACGGCTAACAAGATAAATGAATTTGATATTGTAATGATATCTTGTCTCTGAAATTATACGAATACATATATATTAATTTACATGTTTAATGTATAATGTAAATGAATATATATGTATTAATATAATGTTAAGTATTTCAATATATTTAATATTATATTAAAATATTAATATAATATAGTTTAAAATGTATACAATATTATTTAAATTGATAATTTAAATAATTATGCATAAACTATATTATGTAAGTATTTTAATATAATAAACAAATATATTTAAATAAAAGATTGGTCAAAATCAAATGAAATAAAAGTAAAACATTGTAAAGCACGAATGCAAATCTGGGAAGAAATTAAAAATCGCGGATTTCATAAAAATCACGAATTGATAAGAAAACGCGAATTTTTCTAAATGTATTCATTGAAGTGTTAATCTTCAAATATGAGCCTGCATATATGCGCCATATTTACTTTGAAAAATCTATTAAAATATTAAAGTTTTACCAAAGCGAAATAAAGAAGAAAAACGCGAAAATGCAGAAGGGAAAATGAAAAACGCGCAGGTAACCCGCGCGACTAGGGCCAGACGTCTAAAAATGGCCGATTCATCTCTTGCTTGGTGAATAAGAGGAAATCTGTACGCCATTTGAGCAAGGAAGAAGTCAGAAATGAAACTTGGCATTTAACCTAACTGTAAAAACGCGCCAGTTGAAAGTTGTCACAGTTTTAACAGCCTGAAACAAATTCGAATTAAAATGAACTTCTTGCTGTCAAACATGGAGGTCGAAACCCTCACCAATTTGATACACGTTTATAGTTTGAAATATTCTTCAACCTGCTGGCAGTCCTGGCGCCATAGAAGGTGGAAATCAGTTTTAAAATGAACCTATAAATATACCTGCGTTTTGGCATTCTTGGGCACACGAATTTACAATCAAGTTCTTGAGCATTTCATAGCAAAAGAGAGAATTCGCCATAGTAGAGAATTTGTGAAGTATTTTGTTAAGGAAAGGTGTTTTCTGATCAAAAGAGCAGAAGTTGAAATTGCTGGTTTAAAGTAAGCTTTGAATAAAAGAGGAGTAACTGGGAATTACACTGTTACTGTGTTGAGCTTTTGGTTTCAAGAATCCAAGCTGAAAGTGGTCTGAATAGAGGCCAGTGAAGGAGTTATCTTCCCAACTTGTGGAAAGCTAAAACAGGCATGCTAAACTCTTACTTTTTATGTTAATCTGATAATTCTCTGAAATATAGTCATAGCTAGAAAGAAATGAATATGATTATCTCAAGATTGAACTAAAAGAATAATAGTTTCTTAACCATTATCATGAATTTAGTCTTGTCATGGCTTTTGTTTGGCTTTTGTTGTCAATGATGTATACTTTACATTGGTTAATGGAAAGCAAACTGCATTGAGTTTTAGTGGCTCTGTATAATGAGCATATGCTTGTGTTTAAATATTAGATACTAGGGTTGAGTCAAGAATATTTGCAAGATATACTCTACAACTTAATACATACAACTTAATCAAGTTATTGTATCCCTAGGATGAATATATCCTGAATTAGGGCGTCTGTTGTAGTATCTTGTTTAATAGATTCATCATTCCAGTAGTAAAATGTTGTAGGAAGTCTAGGGTACGGACTACCCCGATAGACCAACCTACGCGTAGAACTAAGATAGCCTTAAGTCAAGTTGAACCTGGCTAGTGAATGTGACATATGACCTATGTTCTTCGTTGAACGTAAACACTTTGGCCAAAGTAGTGTAAGGAACCATTTAGTTGTTGTACTACACTGTCAGTTCACCGTGATTCCGAAAGACAACCTAGTTTGTGATTTGCCGTTAGCACGAAAGCTAGTTTTGTAGAATCACAGCACTATGTCCAGTTGGTAGTCATTAAAGGTTACCCAACCAATCTCTTCTTCGAAGGGAGGGCCGTTCATTGGAAAATGATCGTGCGGGGGACCGCATTATAAGTCCGTGGTTGGCGGAAAAACGCTCAAGTGATGTTTCTCCTCCACGAACACCCGACGGATGATCCAAAGCTTGACAGGACGGATTCCTGGACCTTCTTATTTCTATTGGTGTCAAAAGCCTACGGGCTATGTATGTATGTTTCTCATCATGCTTTGTAATTTCATTTGAAATGAAATAGTTTATAGATGCAATAAATGTTTCTTATTTATGTTTTGAAAAGAAATTGTTTGTTCAAAATGGTATTGTTCTTACTTTTATGTATGAATTGTAAAGTTTTAATTTTATCGTACAAGTGTGTTCGTTACAAACCTGGTTTTGCTGCAGCAATAAATGATCTTCAGAAGGATGGTACGGCTGAGATGAAACATCCACTTCCTCCTCTGTCAGATGCTACACAAGACTCCCTTGATATTTGCACCCTTCTGGATGAAGTCAGATGATGAAGAAAGGAGGCGATTTGCTCTAAAAAGGAAAGGACGGCTTTTCTTAAGCAGTACGGCCAGGTACGGTACAGTACGGCTTTCTTTACCAGCAGCAATTAATAAAAGAATGGTACGGCTATCCTCTGGATCTCCAGATCTGAAATAAATATAGGCGCATCCACTCTGTAAACCCTCTGAATGAATTTGCAAATCAATAACCCTGAATGTTTATTATCTTTGATACTCTGCAACTTCTTTTGAATGAAGAAATCTCTCAACTGGCAATAAATCAGATGTTATTTCACACCCTCTGAATCGCTCTCACTGGAGATGGTTCGTTTCCCAATGCATTCGAGACTGAAACCCTAAGGTTCTGTGCTCAGACCAAACTTGATCAATTTTCAATACTCAATAATCACATAATGGGCTCCATTTTCAATGCAAAGCTTATATCTTCTTGAAAAGTGTGAATTCCTTAAAGATAGGGATTTTTAAATAATTCGACTTCTCTCTTTTAAATATTTCAATAGTCTCCGATTAAATTTTAATAATAAAATATAATCGTCAAATGGCCCCTTCCTGATGATGGCGACCCCCTTTACTGAAATCACTTAAGTTATAATAAAATATTATAACTTTATATTATAAACTCCAATTAATTAATATTTAATTAATTCAATTAAATATTAATACCTCTCTCATTATTCATCCAATGCACGAGCCATCTAAAGTTGATGAACACTGAAGTGATTCTGAATGCTATCAATCCATACTGCTAAAAATAGCAAGGGTCCCACGCTGAGTGTTGAATAACTGCTAAAAATAGCAACTTGGGCTAGAAGTGTCCGAATGAGCCCGAACGAAAGCCAATTGATCAAACACTGAAATCTGAAGCTGAGCCAAGCTCCAACAAGACCCTCAATCCATCCCATCAGCCTACGAGGGTCGCATAATAGGCTAATTCTTATGAACTCTGATGCTCGCAAAATGGGGACATTACAGAAATAGAAGAAAAATTTCAACCTTTTGCTCTGGAATCGATCTAACTTGCAGCTTATGCAAAGAAAAATGCTGAGGAAGGACGCCAATCACTATAATAGAGCTTGCTGAAAGAAACTTCAACCTGTAAATAATGAAAAATAACCCAAAAGTGCCCCCTTTTATAAAAAAGAGTTGCCTTATTTACCTGGGTCGAACTCTCCTCTGATTGGTTGCTTTGTCTCAAAAACACAAAAAGCGATCTTATCCTCTTTTTGATTTTTCATGGGCATCCCTTTTGCTTTCCTGTGAAGTTTTTAATATAACTTAAGTTATTTTATTTTCCATTGTCTAGAAAAATCGACCCTTAAGTGGAATTAAGTGGAATTATTCACTTTATAACTGGATTTTCCTTCTTCACCAAGGTAACTCCATGCCTTAGTCAAATTTTCAATTCTCTCCTTGGAAATACACCCTCTAATTGGAATTTTCACGATTTCAAGTGGATTCCTTACCTTGAAGAGGATATTTCAATTTTAACTAGATTTTCACCATTTGCCTTAGCCAATTTTTTGAATTTTGAGTTGAATTTCCACTTTTAAACATATTCGCCCAACTGGAATTTTGCCTCATCAAACTGGATTTCATTCTTGGACTTAAACGAATTTCAACTGGATTTTTCTTTGTTATGTTAAGTGGATTTCATTTTCGATGGACAGATTTTGAATGGATTTTTCTCCATGGGCGCACTTTAAGTCTTGAAAGTGATTTCTCCTTGCTTTGGGTGAACTTTATAGGTTTTCTGCTTTGACGCCTTTGAAACCCTAACCTTGGCACCTGCTAAAAATAGAAACTAAAAATAGCAAAAAGCAAAAAGCAAAATTTCTAAAATTAGTAAATCCCCAATTGGTCCAAAAATGCCAAAAATGGAACTTGGAAAAAGCAAAAACACAGAATCCCTAAAAAATAGGAAGTGTCAGAATTGAGTGAAAGCACAGGTGATCCTCGTCTACTGGGTCTTTTGAGCACTTCTGTGACATATAAGCACAAATTCAAGCTTGAATTCTCTACTTGGCTCGGGTGACTCTTCAAAACTTTAACTCCTCATTGTAAAAGACTGGTGATTAGTAGTTGCGACGCCAAGGCGAAAAAAGCAAAAAACAAAGGGTCCCCATTTGCAATGGGGCGATGTGTGAAAAGGTCACAACAAGTAGCTTCACATGGAATAACAGGTATAAAGTTTTTGCTATATAGCAAAAAGATTAGATAGATCCTTGTTCCCTGCTATTCTCCAAGAAAAATGGCTCTAGGAAACAACTATTCTACTCGTAGACATCAATAAATTCACAATAAATGGTTAGGTAATGGAAATAAGCTCATGGGATATCAAGGTCAACTATGTTCCCTTTTTTCAAGAAAACTTAAACATGTGAAAAGACACTATTGAGTTGGCTCTAGTATGTTCAAAAGTTTAATCATCAGGAGTAATAGACAGCTTATTATCAAAAGAAGTTAAACAATTGGCTCTACAAGAGTAGGTACTAATTGTTGGAATTGACTGATTCAATCCACAGCTCCCATGAAACACCTACAAGTGATTACCTATCACAATATAGAAAAGATCAACAAGCAAGATTGTGCTCAATAACTCGAGAATTATTATTGATGCAAATAACCTGAATAAATTTACAAATGAATGTGCATGCTTATATAAGCAAAGCACAAGCAAACCCTACATGCGGATTAACAAGATAGAAACAAGTGTGATAATCTCATGCAATGAGACAACTTGTCCTAAATTTAGTCTAATCTAATAATAAGAATCAAACTAAAGATTAAACATCAACTAAGTTTATAGCTTAAGTGACCTAAAGTAAAAAAGCCTCTAATAATTAATTGATGATTAATTAATTATCAGATAATGACTTGTTTACTCCAATAGTAATCAATGCAGAAATCTTCTGGTGGCAAAAATGGGTTTTGGAGGGTGACAGAAATGCAAAATACATTCATTCTCTTACAATAGCTAGACAGAATGTGACTCATATTTCCTTCATAAACGATCACTCTAGTAATAGGTTGGCATCCCCGTGTGAGATTGCTTATAAGGTTGGTTTTCTTTCAAAGATATGTTCATGGATCCTTGACAAGGAGATAGACAAGCTTTAGACCAGTTGGTTGCCTACATCCCTAAACAAATCAGCGACAATTACAATAAAATACTTCTAGCCCCCTTAAACTGCAAGAAATTTGTGGCTCTACATTTTCCCTCAAAGGTGGTAGAGCTCTGAGGCCTAACAACCTTTAAGCAGCCCTTTTTCAATCTTTTTAGGCAATCCTTGGAAGAGATCTTCTAGATGTTGTAAATGACTCATTGAAACCCTAAAAGGTGTCAAAAGAATTCAAACGCCCTAGATTGCCTCAATGCCAAAAAAACATAACCATGAATTGTTTTTATTTCAAGCCTATAAGCCTGTGAGAAACTCTTCTTTCAATGGTAATATCCGAGGAACAAGGGGGCTTTGCGAGCAACATGCAAATATTGGAAGGGCTAATTTTGCACAAATTAATTCATGCTATCATGAAGGAGAAAATTCAAGGCATGATCATTAAATTGGATATAACAAAAGCATATGATAGGTTTAGTTGGCATTTTCTATTACAAATCTTGTTGGCATTTTGTTTTGATGATCACTAGATAAAATGGGTGCCAATCTCAATTTCAAGATGTTAGTTTTTTATCCTAATCAATGGGAACCCTAAAGGATTTTTCCAAGACTCTAGAGGGATAAGGCAATGAATTCCATTGTCACCATACTCATTCATTATTATGGTAGTTTGTTTCTGCCTTTCCCTTTTTAAATGCTTAGAGGTTAGCAATTTTGAAAAAGTGAGCAGGGAGGTTAGAATTTGTTGAAAATGTGAGCATGAGAGCAAATGAGGTTAGGATTCGCCGAAATGTGAGAAAATGAGGTTAGGATTCATCAAAAGGTGAGCAAACGAGATTGGGATTTGTCAAAAAGTGAGCAAGAGAGAAAAGGAAGGTTAGGATTTGGCAAAATGTGAGCATGAGAGGTAAGGATTTGCAATTTTGTGAGCATAAAGGTTAGAATTTGGCAAAAAGTGAGCAACGAGGTTTAATGAAGAAAGAATGCATACAAAACTCACTTGACATTGCCTTAAACCAAACAAAACATTTAAACGCCCAAAAAATCTCCCTTTATGATGATTTAAATAACTTTACATACTTTTCTAAAAAACCTCCTAATCATTCCTCAACGACGTTAAACCAAAATATGCCTAACTCTCAGTTGATAAAGCCTTTTGCCTTGAAAATTTTATGAGATGATAAAAATACCATGACGATCAAAACCCAGAAAAATAATTTTGTTTCGAGCAAGCAAATCAAAAAAATTAATGATTTTTGAAATTTGGTCGGAAAAATTGAAACTTTAAATTCTCCCAAACCAAGAACTGGGTTTCTACAAAAACTGGTCAAATTGCTTGAAAAACCTCTAGAAACATCCCCCTAAAACAGTTTTGCATAAAACTTCACGGTCTTTGAAATTTAATTGTTTTTGTAAATCTTGGCAAGTTGCATCACTGCTCTTAAGGATTTTGACTCAAAAGTTTAAAAATTGGGTTAACACTTCTTCTAGGTTCTCCATCTTTGATGATGTCGATTGCTCCCAATCCTCCATCGTCAAATCCCAAATTCTAGTACCTCGCAAGAATCAACACCTAGAATTTCTTTGTAGCGTGGTTTAATCTTTTCACCTTCCTTCTGGCTGATAATCCCCTCACCAAAAATATTATTAAATTCAGCTGAAAGCACATTAATGTCCCCATGCTCTCAATTAACCAAGCCTCCTTCCAAAGCTTTTCATGAAAACGCTACTGATATGAGGGAAATAAATGAGATTGCCAAGCCAATCCTAACATAGAAAACCAGATGCCTCTGCGAAATGATGTCACACACCTTGCCCTTGCCACCCAAAACAAAGGTCCCATCAAAAGACGCACAACCAGTGGGTATAGACTTCCAGTTTACGAGTAAAAGGGGAGGAAAATTTTAAAATTAAAAACCACAACAAAACTTAAGGAAAAAACAACCCAAAAGGAAAAGCAAGATGCAAAACCAAACATGGAATCAAGAATCAAAGAGAACAAAGAGGACCAAGGTTGACAAAGAATACTAATTCGAGTGTCCTTTTGCAAGAACAGTCATACATATAGTACTTGAAAAATTAGTTATAAAAAGATGTATATGGAATAAATATAAGAATTACAAACGAAACTTTGGCATACTAAGTAAACTACTAAACAGTTAACACATTGCAATGATGGCATTAAACATTAACAATGACAATGTCGAATTCAGAATTTATATTATAATTCTATTCAAAATTTCATAATGATGATTACAATGTTCAAAATGACAAAATGGATTGATGCCTCTAATCATCCACAAAGTTTTCACCAAACTCCTCATCACTAGAACTATTGGACTCCACAAGCTCAAGCTACTTCAAACCAATACCAACCAGGCTTGTCTATGTAGCATCATCATCAGCCTATGCTGGCTCCTTTGGCTCTACATCCCATTGGGATACTAGACTCTCCTTGTACATAAGTGTGTTGTGGTCAATGAGACAAAAGGCACTATATACAACCACAAACTTCTCTACCCTCCTAGAAATAAGCCTATTCCTCATAATGGAGTGGATAAAGTTATAAGTAGACCAGTTCCTCTCAACAATAGAAGAATTAAAAACCTAGGGCAGCAAATGAATAGCTAGAGCAGTGGTCAAAGAAGTAGGCCCATGCATAGTCCACCACAAAATTAGGTAATCCTATGCCATAGTCTCTCTATCCATCTTGGCATCCTCTAACTATCCCCTAAGAGTGGAAAATTTTGTCCACTCAGTACAAGTGATGCTAGCATCTATAGAATCATACATTTTGAATAGCCTTCATGAACCTATAATGTCCCCTTCTGAGGAGTAATCCGGAGTGACCAATTAACCTATCTTATTCCCGTAGGCTAAAGTCATGGAACAAGGAATATTTTAATTTAATTATTTAATATTATCCAACCAAGCATATTTTATGGGTAATATTATTTAATTAATTTATTGAGTTTCATAAAGTAACTGTAGTGGGATATTTAATGGAGCTTAATAAGTCACTTTATTTCCCGGGTTTAAATAATGTTTTAAAAGTGCGGGAATTTGAAAAGTCATTTTAAGTTTTTGGAAAGGGATACAAAAGTATCTTTGGAAGTTCATTTTTATTATGCTTGATTATTTGGATAAAACTAGAGAATTGTGGAGAACACAAAACCCTTGGACGAAACCCCAAGGGATGCTAGTTTCGGTAGTGTCAGATTCTACTGTAGCTGGTTGCTGAAGAGATTGTACGGATTTCTTGATTGGAATTAACAGTTGAAGTTAATGAAATTCAGGAAGTCTTCTCCCAAGCCGAATTTCTGAGTTTTACAAATTGAATATGGATGACAGGAGGGACTGGAAGTATATTGAATATTATCCTCTACAAATATATTCTTCTCATTTTTTCTAGGAATCGGTGCTATTGCTACCTATTCATACAAGACTATACGGCTGTATTCCCTGGCACTAGAATCGACTGAGATTTTTAAAGGCTCACCAGCCTTAATATTTATCGCTGCCCTTCACATAGTGAGTCGCACACATTATTATTGAATCGCAGCACTTGAAGAAGGTTGTCGTACAAGCTGGAAAAGGTTTGGAGAGTGTGACAAGGTCAAAGCAACTTAAATTGATGAGTTAGCAGCAGCATCAAAGGTCACCGCACTTCTTACTTGAGCCGCCACTTCTCCTTATCCAGCTGAAACTCACCCTCCAGCCAAGTGCTAGTGACAAGAGGGATCGTGGAGTTTTATTGGACTGTGAGTCTCGAAGAGGTCTGCCCCCTTGCAAGCCCTACAGTATAACAGGTGAACACATTGTATTCCAGATTTCTAGAAGCTTTAAAATTAAGTTTTAAATTCCTGTATAAGGCAGAAGTATCCGCTGCAATATTTCATAAATAAAGAAAAAAAGATTGTGGTTTCAGAATATGTAATCTTTTGTTATTAACATTAAATGGTATTATCATTTTGTATGTGAATTTGTAAGAAACCTTTGTGATGAATGTATGAAAACAAACAACTATCCATCTATTGAAAAACATTCTGAAATCAAGCCCAGAACAGCAGAACACCAACTGTTTGACGAAATGCCTATGCACATGAAATTGTGGAAGTAAGAAAATTTTCATTGAAAATTAGTTTGGGATATTTCAGAACCCTACCTTCATCTTAGCATCTTGTATAGGTGTAATTCTGCTAGGCCTTTGTACATAGCACTTTGAGTTCAATGCAAAGGCATCCATGTGCAAGGGAGTGTTGAGCTTCTTCCATCTATCATGAATGATTGGCTGGAGATGTCTGTCACAGAATTGCAATGTGGGGTCTTTATGTCATGCGACAACTTCCATTTGGTCAAACATAGTATCAATGCACTTATACACCTCTCCTAGACTAGGTGCATTAGCATCACCATATCTAATCACTCTGAAGATTAGAGTAATGATGAAGTCAATGTATTTTACATCACCCCAAAAAAATCATTCTTCACCACCTTCTTCACCCTCTTCCCTTGCTCTATCTTAGACTCGGGCTACCAATTCATTATGTTGTCATAACTATTAGTTGCAATGCCTCTTGCAACTCAAGCATCCTCCCCAAAAGAATGAAGTATGATGCATATCTAGTCTCTATAGGTTTCAAGAATTCCTTCTTGGAGAAGGTCTTGAATGTGGTGGTTGCAAATAAACATTTGCACATCTCTAGCATCACTAACAACTGCATTGATCCAACTAATTTCTCCCATGTCCTTGAGTGTATTACTAATGGCATGCACACAAGGAATCCACCAAATATGTCTATAGGCTGCCTTAGTTAACTCCCCAAAAGCTTTAAACACATGGATTGCATTTGTCACTACTTGCACCACATTTTGAGGGCCAACCTCCTCTATAACAGCTCTAAAGATCTAGAACTGAAAATCAGCATCTTTGTGATGCCTTGAACAATCAACAACTAAGGAAATAAGGGCCCTCGATACATGTAGACATGATATTGATGAGTGGATGATGTCTAATGTCTATCCACCCACCCATGACTATGTTGCATCGATTTGTGACCCAAGTATCCTTCATTTTCTCCATTAAAATATTAATCTTGGAATAGTTCTTATCCAAGATTGTTGTGTATTGCCCTTATTATCTTTGCCACAACCTCCTTATAATAAAGAGAGTGAGCCACATGGAATGGAATGCCATTGGTAAAGAAGGATTTTCCAATGGCATCATCTGCCTCATCTTTCACTTGCACATTGATAAATTTGCAAGTGGGTTTGGAGCATAACTAGTCACCCTATGTTTCCCCTTGGGCCCCACTACCCCTAAACTAGAAGAAATTTGAATGTGTTGATGGCCTTTGCAAAGTAACAAATGTAGGTGTATTTTCTTCACTAGCACCCTATAGTTTACTTATCTCAATCCTATATTTGAGATTTTTTGCAAACTTGGCACATACTCCTACACCTTTATCATGGGCATGAATTAGCTAAAGGAGACAAGCTCTTAGAAGAAATGGATAAAGCAGAAGAGCAACAATGGAATGTCATTGCCCAACAAGCAGAACAAGTGCCCTCTTCTCCTCCACAACAAACTCCATCTCCTCCACAGCAAATGGTAGATACATCCACCTCCTAGGTACTAGATACATCCACCTTTGTAGTGCCTACATGGCTGGATATCAATATCCAAAGCAGGCAACCAGTAATCAAGCCAGCATCTAAAGACCTATCGGACATAATGGTAATGATAGAGGCACCAAGGCCCAAGAAAAAACCCAAGACCTTATCTTCCATCTCAACCGATGCCTCTAGAGGTAGGATCACAGAGATAACAACACCAATAGTTGACAAGGATGACAAAGAGCTAGCAGCAGCAAATTATCAAATTACTACTGTCAACCTTGGTGTACAAACAAGGGAGCAAGAGATACAAGGTATGCAAAGTGCGGTATTAACTATTGTATCTAGAATGAATGAATACTTGAAAACCAAGAGATAGCTAGAAAAGCAAGTAGCAGAATTGACAGCCAATATAAAGCAGCCAGCTGCTCCTCTTCGGGCTGTGGATGGACCCATCACTCCTCTAGTCATACTCTCCCAAAAGGAAGCCTCCTCTTTGGACAAAATGAAATGCATAGCTAGGGCAACAAAGGGCTGGATGGAAGAGCTATATGATCAAGGATGTAAGGTACTAGATGAGGAACTGGAGGGTCCAAAACAAAATTCAAAGTGAAGGCTAATCAAATCATGGGGCTGATGAATGATTGTCAAGAAAAAGTGGGTACCAATGCCCAAAATCTGCCCAGAATTGAAGTAATGTGCCAAATGGACCACAGCTCCTCATCAAGGAGAATATTCTCAATAAGAAACTTGTCAACCAACTTCCTCTTTCGGCTGAGATAATAAAATTCAAAAATGAATTGATTGACAAGACTCTCTTTGAATTGAATGAAGCAAGAAAAGATATCCTTGATGTACAAAATGACATCCAAACGCTGCCTAAGGATTTGACTAGACAATATGTTAATTGCTCAAAACCTTAACATGCTGATGTAAAAATTTTGATTCTAAACATGCATTAGTAGCAACATATAATTGTCCCAATGACATCAAATAACATAGCAGATTTGTCTAACCATAAACAAGAATGTAACCAGCACAATGAATCACAAAAATATTCATCCAAACATGCCAAATTCTGATTATCCAAATGTTCAATTTGCTGCTACAAATTCAGACCTTATTATGGATGCAATATCACTATGAAATGGGTTTCAAACATGCCCAGCAATGTACAGTAGCTTGCTGATATGAAGAAACCCCAAAACATGCAATGAAATGATGATCTATCCTAACCCTAGCTGGGCGAACTGCTCCAGCTCACGCACATGCAAGATAAATGCAAATATATGATAGAAAACATCTCTGAAACCCTACCACAAGAGTGCGCTGACCTACTGGTTTGAATGTACGATTTGCAACCCTTCAAATCTTGCCAAAACCTTCCAAACTTGCCAATTTCACCCCCTCCAAATCTGGTCACTCCTCTTGCAACTTGGACGCCTCACCCTAGGAAGAAACCCTAAGTCAAATCCACACAAAAACTGCCTCCCTCAAGTCGCCTAGGCTGGTATGAAATCTAAGCATGAACATCTAACATAAAACTCCATTGAAGTGCAAGTGAACCTCCGTCATGAAGTCCTCCATTGAAAAGCTAGGTTTTTGTCCAACTCCTCTATTATTCTCAAGGGTTTTCGTCCTTGGAATAGTTGCAAAATTGCAGATCAAAAAAGCAGAAATAATTCACATGATATGAAAACCTCCAAATGAACCTTATATATATATATATAAATTAATCCTCCCTTATCACTCCAACTTAGCCGACCCATCTTGTTTGATTTTATTTTTATTTTTATTTCTCCTTTTGGTTGTCAAAACCCCAATCCAAATTTATTATATTTTTTTATTTATTTATCCACATCTTGGGCACCAAAAGCAATATAATTTTATTTTTTATTTTATTTATTTTCCCTCTAATTTCCTCATGCTCGCCCAAAATGGACATTACAATCCTCCCTTCCCAAAATTGCTTGTCCTCAAGCAATGACAAGCATACCACCGCCTAGATCCCATATCATCACACTACTACATTCAACCAAATTGAGGAAATAGATGTACCTCAAGGAGCTGTCAACGTCAAACAACTCTCCAACTTCGTAGGATTCCTCATGAAGGTGCAAGATGCCCCTCGCAGATGCATAAAAGACAATATCAGCCCCTTCTATGCTGCTGATATCAATCAAAACAGCAGCCTCCCAACTAAAAATCGGACACAAGTGAGTGCAAATATCATCGCCAATGCCATATGATGATAGAGCATCATCCATATGCCATTCCCCAATGGTGAAGAGATGATCCAAACCTCTCCAAAACACCCAAACAGCTGTTGTCCCCCATGTAGCCTGCAGGATTTTCATGTGCAATAAAGCAGAACAACCATCTCTTAGCAAAGTATGGAGTGGATCATCACGAACTAGGGCAGGAAGGCCAAGATAGTCCAATTGGAACACAAGCATTAATAATTCAAAACCAAACATTATAGCAATACATCCATACCATGTGACAAAGTGCAACTTCACCTCCCAAGTATGCTCAATAAAGGCAAGTGTCTCCATGGCATGCATCACAATTTTTTTAAATGGAGCAGCAATATACTCTACCAAAGAGTCATCAACATGATGAGACTCATCACAAGCAACCTCTTCAAGTGCTTTATGAATGATCAAAGACCAAACCAAATCTGCATTACCCATATCTCCATCTACATATGAAGGCATAATACTAGTGGTTGATCCACAAAGTGTATGCTCCATAATGCCATCCAAGTCTATGATGTGAGCCTTTAAATGGGTCTCCAAAAGAGGTGACATCAAATCCTCATAAAGCAAGCTACGTGTACAAACAAGGAATTATTAATCATACCTCAAACCTGATTGCTCCGCTTGTTTGGCCACCATACAAGGCTCATTCCTCATATGCTACATACTTTGAATCTTCTTTGCCTCTCTCATGACATGATGTAATAACTTGGTCCTCTTGTGTCTTGGACACAAAAATAAGACCTCATATTTGTCTCCCAGATGAGTGCTAACAATAAAAGAAGGCTTCTTACTATCATCCTCATGAGTAAGAGCAGCCAACTCCAAATCATGCAAAACCCAAAGATCATTGTTCCAAATTAGAAAATCAGAATAGTTATCATACCTTTCCATAATATCTTCATTTGAATTTGCATCCATGATGTGTACCATAAGTCCCTCTAAAAGAGGGGGACCAACCACACCAAGGCTCCAGGTCACAGAGAGCCGAGAACAGAGGGCTGCCCTAACTTACCTCAAGCTAACGTATGTTTTGGGATGAGAATCGAGAATGAAGAGCACTCTCAAGTGCTTTTGTCACTCTACAAATTCAAAAGTCTATTAGGGGCTAAATGAGCCAATTTTTGGAGTCTAAATCGTACCTCAGACAGCTCTTTGTCCAAGGACAACAACACGGCGCGCTGGCGTTCATACGGCCAGAAAACGTAAAGTACCGAATAAAACTCCAAATAACCTAATAACTGCCTAGTAAACTTACTTTAACGAAGCAAATAAAATGATAAAGTATGAAAGGTAACTACACAAATGACAAGGTAAGTAGATAAAGACAAGGGTGGTAAAGATCAACTCACTAAAGCTCCAGTTCGCCAGAGGGCTCCATGCACACATTCACCTACACACAAGCAAGAGGGGAAAAATGTTGGGGTTGTATAAGGGTTTACCTGAGTCAAACCCCCGCTTCGGTGTTTCCACCTCCACAGACAGCCAAAAAAGCCACAAAGAAGAAAGTACGATAAAGTAAAGAGGAAAGGAAAGTGTTGAACACTACGAAAGATGCTATGCTATTCTATCAAACCACAAAAGGAAAAATGAAGTGTTACCACCTCCACCCAAAGGCTCTCAAGGCCAATGAAGGGAGAATGCAAGCAACGAACTTGGCAAAGTCACCACGGCCGCATCGGTGATGAAGGGAGGTCTCGCAAGACTCCAAGCTCGCAACTTCTATGGTAGCAAAACATGTACAAAAGTGGAGTTGATGGAGTAACCAGCTGCTACAATGCTCAATGGAGTTGTGAAAGTTGCTAGAATTATGAATAGAATGCCTTTGAAGATCAAAATGGGAGGGAAAGGGGCCGTTTTCGGGTCGGTTGGTTGCACAGAGGCGTTACAATTCGACCCCAATGAGGTGTGTAACATCCCTGCAGACTCCAGAGGCAGGAATCTTCAAGGATGGCAGCATGCCGCGCACGCATCCTTGATGAAAATTCCCCCACTGGCACACAAAACATGCGCCAAGTGGATGCATTTCAAATGGGTGATGTGGAACTTCGCCTTCAGGTTTGATTTCTAAGGTGAGGGTATGTGAAAGGGGAATTTCCACAAGGGGTGCAAATTCACGCCTATACATTTTTCCCCCACTTTAGCGAGCACAAGTATCGATGAGTGTTTGGTAAAGTAGATCGAAGAGTTAGAAATGTATACATGAACCGTCGAGGAAGCATACCGCAATCTGGCGAGCTCGAAAGCGCAAGGCAGGAAAAGGACCCCACAGGTACTCTGTCTTGAGGAGGTTTGAACAAAAGGACTTCGTAGCTCCGCGGAACTACGAAGTTGAGCAAAGTACACCGAAGGCCCGCAGACCAACAATGGACAAATCCCACAGGATGCAAACTCTTCACAGTCCCTAGGACCTGCAAAGAAGGCGTTCCCCCAAGTACTCTCTCATGAAGGAAGCCCAATGTAAAGGGACTCCGCAGAGTCGGACTGGAAAGCGGCTTCACAGGTGCACCTGCAAAGCAACATGTTAATCCGCAGATAAAACATGTCAGAAAACAAAAAAATAGCTACGCAGCCAAACAGAGAGACAATCACGTAGACAATCAAAAAGTTGAAAAGCTTTCAAAGGCGTCCCTCGGGAACCCTTCAAAAGAAGAGGGGTCCACTCGAGGGACATGCTGTTTTGAAAGCGCAAGAATGTTTTTCGCAAATCAATTCACCAGCAAGGAATCCTTTTGAAAGATGTTCACTTCATCAAGGAATTTGAAAGGAAGAAAATGCCCCCTCACGAGGGGAAGTTCGAGGCTTCTCCCGCAGGAAAAGTTGCTCCCTCCTCAGAGGAAAGTTCTTCAAGTTCTTTCTTTGTGAACCCATGACGAAGGAAACACATTCCGCTAGGGAGTCCTTGTCAAGAATGTGATTTTTGAAAAAGGTTACAAGGATTTTCGAGAAAAGATTCGTTGGCTACAAATGTGTTTTTTGAAAATCAAAACATTATGAAAGTGACGTTGTCACACGCATGAGGGACAACTCAAACAAAGAAGAGAGAAAGATACAAAGAAAGTAAAAAGAGACAATAACATCACAGGGGCGATTTGATATTTCAAGGTCAGAGCTGCTCATAAATATATATATAAGTATAGTAATAGTATATAGATGAACTGTCATCACCCCCCTACTATATCAAACCATATGAAGAACGCATGAGAAAACAAAGTAAAAATAAAAAATTGGGTCAACATGGAAGGGAAGCCTAAATGCCCCCAACACTTTGCATCATCCCCAATTTGTCGAAACCAATACACATAACAGAGGAAAAATGATGCCACAAATAGAGGAAGTTTTACGACACATAATCACTCCTGTATCCAAGCACCTACAAGGGTGACAAGGGTCATCCAGGAACAGGTAATGAAAGCACAAGGTAACACATCACAACAAACACACACCTAATCTAAAGGTAAAGAAGAGGCGCCCCCTAACACTCATCGACCAAGAGGTCGTCTGCTTCCCAATCTAGATCATTATATGGGAAAGGCGGAAGAGCCTGCAACGGTGAAATATTAAGGAAGGAACCATCCGACCCTCCCGCAACAAGGGCCAAGGAAGAAGGCCCTGCAAGGTCTTCTTCGCTCGACTCTTGTGGGGCAATGGTCCGTGATTTCGCGAAGATCGCCGACAAGGCCGAGACCTTGTCCAAAGAGTTAAACATGCACTTCACAGGAGTGCCATGTGTTACCTCAATGGACAAGGAGGGCAATGCCCGAGATTCACTGCTAGGCTCACCGAGTGACTTGAGAGCAGTGACAAACTCAAGGGAAGCCAGAACTTGCTCCATTACTAGGACGGCACATGCTAGTGCAGGACCACCCTCTGAAGAAGGTGGACTCCTATTACACCCTCTATTACTAGAAGGGCCAACCTCCACTTTCTGCTTCGTCGGAGGATGTGAACACCCCACAAACGAGGCAAGAGGCGCAAAGGAGGAGAAAACTAGGGCAAACACCACCGAGGTGTTCGTCATCTCCACGGGCTTAACAAATGGCGGGATGTCCAGCAAAGACATCAAGAGAGGCGACTCGACCGAAGGAGCAATGAACACCTACATCTTTTTGGGGTTAGGGGCGTTCACACTTGCAGCAAGAGCTAGAAGCAGAACCGAATTCAATTGAGCCGAAACAAAAGGGACGAGAGAGGAGGACACGGCAGTAGGCCCTGAAACAAGGGCGATCATCTCCCCTTCCTTCCTCGGAAAAGCGGCCTACTCAACCGCCAGAGCCTTTCACCGACACTTGCACTCACGCGCAAAGTGATTTCTACGACTCTGGGAGCTAGAGGCCGGGAGTTGAGATGGAACGGAAGGCTCCTACTCGGCCATAGGAGTGTCCATAACAGTCGTCTACAGTGGAGGGAGAGACTCTTGGACAGGAGCAATAGGAAGAGGTTGAGAAACAACGAGGGGAGTCGGCTCTAGCGCCTCAACGGCAAGCCTCTTCTCATTCACTGCTTTAGGAGCAAGAGCAATAGGAGGCCGCAAAGGCCGAGACATAGAGGATTCCCCGCGGGGAGCCTTCCCTCTACCATATCGAACGGGCCTAGGCACCGTGGGCAGAATGAGAAGTTCAAATTGTTAGGATTTAGGTGTCATCAACCTTGTAAATCCTTTATTTTTATTATTCTCCTAAAGTGTTTTGTAAATTTACCCATAAGACGTGAAACTGTTTGACCAATAGTGGTGAAAGAGACTATGTAAATGCAGTGTTACCGTTACCGTCTATCCTTATGGAAAAGGACAAATTAGCTAGGCGTCCCACCTTGGAATCTTCTAAAATAAGGTTGTGGGTCAAAATAGGGTGTTGTAAGAGCATCTATGACATGCATGCAAGTTGTCATAAGATGCTATGGAATATGGCAATTCCCTATGACAGAATATGCTATTTTTAGACCCGGCACCCATGCATAAAAGATGCCTTATGACAACTGTAAGAGCATTTGTAAGAGGCTATTTTTGGTATTTTTGACCATTTCAAGGAGGAAGGCGTGGGTTTTCTAGGTGGTATTGCTGCCTATTGTTTGGTGAAACCATGGTGGTTTTCATCCTCACAAATCTCTATAAATTGGGGCCTTGAGCTAGTGTTAGAAGAATTCAGTTTTGCAGGGTAACAGGGTGCTGCTGGATTTACAGGGAATGATAAGAGAAGTCTATTGCTGCATGTAATATTGAAGATTATCGTAATATACTTGCCTCTCTTTCGGTGGTGGAGTTTTTTCCCTTCGGGGTTTCTCCACGTAAATCTGTTGTTGCATGTGTTATATTGTTCTATCTCTCTCTCTCATTCTTTCTTCACACTAAGGCTAAGGTTAATCTTCATATTTCAGATTTGCATTCACACATTTAAGTTCATATTGCAAGCTTTCTTCACCTTGTTTTTCAACACAAATGCAGGACGCTTGGGCTTTCGCCAAGCGGGTACCATAGGGTTCTCCCATAAACATGAAGCATAATCCGATGACGATGCAGTAGGGAGAGAGGAAGTGTCAGGCTGGCAACAGAAGAGGAGGAAGAGGAATCTCGACAGTGCTTCTCTTCTTCCTTTCTACGCGCCATGGTGGCATCACTGTCAGCTTTCAAACAAGCCCTATGTGAGACAACATAAGGAGATGGAGGGTACCTCACTTTAGGCATTAAGCGCCCTTTCTTGTACTTCTCATAAGTCTGGTACAAGAGGTCCGTCCTATGCAGAAGCAGACCAACGGGTGCAGGCCAAAAGTGGTCCAAGGAATAACTACCACGTGGAACCGGCGGTTTATTACCGATGTCATGGATTACGTGCACTGAACCCTCATGAATAAATTTCAAACACTTATGCATGACCGAGGGAACCGCATTCATAGCTACCAACCAAGGGATACCCAGATTCACCCTAAAGAGTTAGGACCCCGGGATTATGTCAAAAAGCAAGTTTACTGACTTAGGTCCAACAAGGACCGACAAGGTGATGCTACCCAAGGGAGGTATGGAAAGTCCGTTATGTGTACAGATAGTACTTTCAGGTGTGTAGTACCCATCTTTATGCAAGAAATTGATTAACATAATCTCCTGAGTTATAGCATTCACCCAACACGTCAGGTCAACAAGAACACCTACTACAGTGTTTTTGTTGATTCACGCAGGGATGTAAAGAGGAGATGGCTCTCTATTATAACCCATCGGTAGGTCCTACGAGGTAAAAGTTATGCCAAGAGAACTACTTGCAGGCTACGCAGAAGGGATAGGCAGATGCAAAAAGGAAGTCATCGCGTACACTAAACAACACCTTCACAAAGCCCCTAAAGGTTTGCAATTAGACAATGACCCAACTAAGGCTTCGTTCTGCAATGCCTATGGAACCTTCCAACTACGCCTACTAGGGGTTGCAGGTTGGGTTGTAAGGCGAAACACCTCACAACACTCACACCTACAACGCTCCTAGGATACCAGGAAAGGACCCTTGAGCACTGCTAAACGGAACCAAAATGGTTCACGTCAAGTTCACCAAAAATGTAAGGGGGACCAACCACACCAAGGCTCTAGGTCAAGAAGAGCCGAGAGCGGAGGAATGCCCTAACTTACCTCAAGCTAATGTATGTTTTGGGATGAGAATCGAGAATGAAGAGCACTCTCAAATGCTTTTGTCACTCTACAGATTCGAAAGTCTATTTGGGGCTAGATGCGCCGGTTTTTGGAGTCTAAATTGTACCTCAAATAGCTCTTTGTCCGAGGACAGCATCACAGGTCTAGGACGACAGCACGGCCCGCTGGTGTCCATACAGCCAGAAAACATAAAGTATAGAATAAAACTCCAAAGAACCTACTAACTGCCTAGTAAACTGACTTTAACAAAGTAAACAGAATGATAAAGTATGAAAAGTAACTACAAAAATGACAAAGTAGATAAAGACAAGGGTGGTAAAGATCAACTCAATAAAGCTCCAGTTCGCTCCACACACACGTTCACCTACACACAAGCAAGAGGGAAAAATGTTGGGGCTGTAAAGGGGTTTGCCTCAGTCAAACCCCCACTTCAGTGTTTCCACCTCCATGGACAACCAGAAAAGCCACGAAGAAGAAAATACGATAAAGTAAAGAGGAAAGGAAAGCATTAAACACTACGAAAGATGCTATGCTATTCTATCAAACCACAAAAGGAAAAATGAAGTGTTACCACCTCCACCCAAAGGCTCTCAAGGCCAATGAACGGAGAATGCAAGCAACGAACTTGGCAAAGTCACCACGGCCACAGCGGTGATGAAGGGAGGCCTTGCAAGACTAAAGCTCGCAACTTCTATGGTAGCACAACATGTACAAAAGTGGAGTTGATGGAGTAACCAATTGCTGTAATGCTCATTGGAGTTGTGAAAGTTGCTAGAATTGTGAATAGAATGCTCAAGAGAATGTTGAAGATCAAGAAGTGCTCAAGAGATGAAATCAGTCTGAAAATGAATGCCTTTGAAGATCAAAATGGGAGGGAAAGGGGCCATTTTTGGGTCGGTTGGTCGCACAGAGGCGTTACAATGTGACCCCAATGAGGTGTGTAACGTCTCTACGGACTCCAAAGGCAGGAATCTGTCAGGGACGGTAGCGCGCCGCACAGATGTCCGTGCACCGTGCTCGCATCCCTGACGAGAATGTCATGACCCTTGAAATTATGTAAGGAAGAAATTGACAACATTTAAAAAAATTGTTCTTGTAAATTACGTTTTCCAACATAAACCTTATACAAGCTATTTCTTGACTTTAATCTCATTCCTAAAGAATATAATAAAATAATAAGATAAGGATAAACTGAAATATTCCTTATTATTATCATCAATAAACAATTTTGTATTGACAAGTGACAACGACTTAATCTCAAGACTTCACAAGTTGATTATGGTTTGACCATTTGCTAAAGTCGCGTTTGAAAGAGCCATTTGCTAAAAGTTGCATTTGTGAGAGAGGATACGTCTTTCGGAATGGACACCAGCAGCATAGAGTCACGCCTCTACAGGTGTTTAAGATCGACACTCAACCCTGAGCTTGAAGGAAAAATAATCATCGAATGGAAAGAGAAGATAGATCGGTGAAAACACAGGAAGCGCGCCAGAGTCTGCAAAACACACCTTGAATCATTGCGTAGAAGAGAAGTGCCAAATCGGGTTACATAGAATCACATCTGAGAAAGCCCAGCCCAATCCGCCGCTCAAAGGTAAGTATCCTCAACCGACTGGGTAGCACTGAGGATCATGAAACTAATATGAGTTTTTATGAGAGAGAATTTCAATTCAATAACTAAGCCATATCAAATTAGATTCAATATCAATACAAAATTATAAACACTTTGATCTGCATTGAATTGTGAATCCAATTAAATGTAATATGATAAGTAAATGCACAGAGACGTTTGCAATTAATAGATATGTATATATGTATCAACAGATTGAGTGCATAATTACAGGATAAAATGAATAACAAATCCCACTTATAATAAATGGATATTATTTATCAATGATACAATAATGTTGCCTATAATTGTACCTTATTGAGCTATTATGACTTTTACCATAAGAATAGACTTTAGGCCAAAATCCCTTTCGCTGGTACCCACTGAGGATAGGAAGTTTGTGGAGGGAAAGACTGGTAATTCGGTCAATTGATGGATGGTCCCAAGACAAGTAGGAAACCTTGAGGGAGTCCACTTGGAGACCGTTCACACACCCTTGGCACAGTAATTCTTCCATCCGCCGATGAGGTTTAGGAAAGAGGAAAAGGCGAAGATCTATTTCGATCATGAGTAATAAGTCATACCAAATTATGATAGTTTATGCACTAGATGATAATGCATTTGTCTTATTCTTGAAATGTTCAATCTGAAATTGTCTAATTTAATTTGGATTAAGATACTGTGTATTTTGCTTGTAATGCATGATGTGTGCAAATCTTCAAGACAAATTACATGAGCAAAATTATGTGTTGGTAAAAAAAAATTCTATATCCTAACTTGTGCATTTTATGTTCTAGGGCAAGTTTAATAAAGGCGACATTACAGAAAACTCCCCCACCGACGCACAAAACATGCGCCAAGTGGATGCATTTCAGATGAGTGATGTGGAATTTTTCCTTCAGGTTTGATTTTCTAAGATGAAGGTATGCGAAAGGGGAATTTACACAAGGGGTGCAAAATCGCTCCTATACAATCCTAAAAGTAGGGCAACCTCATGCTTCACCAAAGAGTGATCCAAATGATGGGATTGTATCTCATCACAAGCAATTTCCTCAAGTTCTCCATGAAGGACCAAAGGCTCAACCAAATCTAAACCACCAATGTCTTCAACTATATATGTATACTTCACATTGTTGGCTGATCCAAAAGCTATATGCTTCGCTATCCCATCCACCACTATGATTTGAGCCTTTAATGGGCTCTCTAAAAGAGGTAACTCATGATCCTCATGATGTAAACTGTGCACAAACATAATTTTCTGAATCATACCTCTTCTCATGTCAACTTAAATCTTAATGTTATTCCTTGCTAACCTCAAGAGGCTCATCCCCTACATGCTCAACCTTAACACATTCCTCCCTTAGAAGAAATAGTGATATAAGATATGATTCTCTTTGTTGCCTTGCATGATCTAGATGATTGCAACGTTCCTTGATCTCTTGCAAGTGCTATTTAGTTTGAGCAGCCAACAACTTTGCTCTCCTGGCTCTTTGCAACCACCCTTCACACATATCTTGTGTCTTCTTCACATCTTCCCTAGTATGATATGCAAAAGCAAAACTTTTGTGGCTTGGATCCACCATACATTCCTCATTTTTGACACTCACATCTTAAGTGCCAACATTGGGGGATCCCTCAACACCATTCCCCTCACGTGACACAATTGCAATCTCATGGTTATGCACAGAAATATGACTACTGTCATAAAACAAAAAATCCAAGCTTATGTTATACCTCTTTGTAGTGCCTTCAAGGGACTCAAACAAGTCTTCATCCTTTGCTAATTGCCCATCATCAAGTGCTGGTCCAAGAGATGTCTTCAATGGAAAATCAAGTGTGTCATGTGCCATAATTTTTGTCCCCTGGCTGCAAGCTACATCTTCATGTGTATAGGTCTTCTTTATCTTCATCATTTCATCACGGGATCCTCTATGTCCTTCCTCCACTTTTTTTCTTCTCAAAGCATCCAAGTATATCTCACTAAGTGTGAGGAGATGATCTCTGTCGGCAAGTAAGTGTAGGTAGTTTGACTTCACTACCACCAAAGCCTCCTTGAGTTCATGCAAGTCAATGAGAGATATACATCCTTTCATGTATACCTTCATTGATTGTTCCAAAATCTGCATTTTCATGTGAAGACCATCTCATAGGTGACTGTTTTTCTAATTTGACATCTTCTTCATCTAATTTTTGTTTTGAAGCTAGAGCTGCATGCCTGCATCATAACAAGCCAGCTCCTTGAAAATAATTTTCTTTTCCACATCATCTTCCTCAACCCTAGATTGAACTTCTCTATCATGCCGTGCAAAAGGGCTATGATCCAATATACCCAAGTCATTTTGCTCATCACATTCCTTGCCACCACGATGTAGAGATAATGTGGTAATGCTATGCTCAAGAGATGGATCATTAGTAGTACCCATATCTTCATGTGGCTGATTACAAAGAAGCGATTCTTCTTTTATCACTTGGACATTTTCAACATGCTCTTCTTCAATGGCTGTTCTAGAACCTTGTTCAATTATAGGTTGATCAATGACTGCTGATTTAGAACCCTTGTTAAACTCCTCATAGAGATTTCTAAATATTTCATTTGTAAATGTGGATAAGTTGCTATAGAGCCTAGATTGTCTTGATAGGGAATCTCCATACCACTGCAAGCTATGAGCTAATCTATGTTGTGACACCATAAGTTCTTGTTGAAGATTATTCAAGATGTCCTTAACACTTGCTGCTCACGTTTGTTTGATTTCCTCTTTTGCTTGTTGTTGTCCCTCCAATAGTCCATATAGCAACCAAAGGAGAGATCATTTCTAACCTCTTATGGAAGTGCAAGGTACCTTTCATGAGTGTTGGCGTTACAATTCGCACCTCTGGAGTGCATATTGGCAACGGACAGCTATGCATAGTGCGTAATGACTGCTCTTCAAATTAGGAGGGGAAGCTCCCTCTTTTGTTGATATGCATGAAAAAGTAAATTAATCTAAATCCTATCTTTTTCACTCAGCTGGAAGAGGCACAAGGTTAAGAAAACCAATACATTGCAGCTAAGGATTTTCTCTGGTTTTGCAGATCTTAACTACAACTAACTTAATGCTTTAAACTATACTATTTCCTCAAGAGAAACGGAACATGAGGACTTAGGAGCAGGGAATGATATACGATAATCTTTAAGTCAGGATTTCCAAGGAGGTGGGACACCTATCCGAGGCGTAGGCTGAAAGAAAGGTTATTGGCAACAACACTTAAACAACAATCTCTATCTCTAAATTCCCAAGGAGGGACTCCTATCCAAGGTGTAGATATGAAACAAAGATTATTAATCACAACATCACACGATAAACTTTATTCCCAAATTCCCAAGGAGGAGGCACTCCTATCCGAGGAGTAGATATGAAACAAGCTTATTAATCACAACAAGAATAGTAACTGGGACAGCAAATTGTATAAACGAGACACACACACAATGAACGATCAAACCAGCAATTATATTTAACTAAGTGAACAAATACAGAATAATAGTATTGCACGGCAAGGTGGCTCAACAATTTATTATCACAATAAAAGTTCTTGAACAGATACTGAATAGCAATACTACAAGCAAATTGGGCTCAGCATGTATGCTATCACGCGCAAAATTTGATTACAAATGAGCAAGAATGCTCTTATTTAAAGACCTCAAAGGTGTAGGGAACCCTAAAATCACCTTGAGTTAACATGAGTCTTGCAAGCATGCAAGATTTATTGTTAAACCTAAATGTATGCAACTATACAATTAACTAGAAAACTACCATCAGTTAACTGAAATAAAACTAAACTAAATGGATGTTTGCAACACGCAAGTCCTTATTAATATGCAAGTTAACTAACAACTAATATCAATTAACGAAAACTGAAAACTACATGAGAACTCCAACTGTACAAAGATAATTCCAAGATAGACATGCCATGATATGTGGATCAACGAGTTAACTCAGAAAGAGGCATTGAGTTAACCGTTGTGTCTAATGCCTATCCTGAAAAGGTGGGACGTCCTGATCTGTAGCTCACTAGTCATGATCTCGGGCAATTAACCCCTCCACGAGGTCATTGACTGCATCACCATCTAGGGCACTGATACTCTTCTGAATCACTTTGTGTCTTCGCAGCATCTCCTCACTGCTCGTGATCTGACTGTGCAACTCTCCTCCAGTCTTGACTGCCTCATCAAATAATGCTAACATGACTGTAAGTTGATCCAACTTACAACCAACAGAATCACCACTGAAAATACCATGAATGAGCACCTGCAACTTTGATTGTACGTCAGCGAGCTCAATGAACTCACCACCCTCACGCTAATACTAGCATAGGACTCGTGACATAAAAGTTCTCACAAACTTGATAGCACTAGTCACCTGTTCTCTACTCTCGACCAACTCTGAAGAAATTGTTTCATGTATTTTTGCCTTGAAGATTAATTGTGTTCTCCAAGTAAAAATAGCTTCCTTATCCTCTTCTTCAGTGACTGAGTCATATGCCGTCCTCAAATGAGAGATCATGATCTCATTTCATGGTTTGTCAACCGCCAAGTCTCGCACTAAATCCTAGATTTGTGTGTGAAGTTCATGGGCGTTGTACCTCAATTGGTACAATTTTGAAAGTATGAAGCGGCCCCTTGTGACGAACTCCTCCTCCCAGTCTTTTAGGTGCTTCCCATATACAACTAGCTGATTTAGCTGATTTTGCTCTACTAGTAACTCTAACGTCTACGGGACCAAGGCGGTGATATTCTCAGTATTGTGCATAAGGTTAAGAATATACTGGTGAAGCCACTAGATCTCAGCCTTGAGGGTTGCTTTATCTTCTCCATCCTTTATGACTCTCCTTTATACTTTCCGTTGCAACCTAGAGAAAATCGACATCTGCTTGGCTTGTGCTTTTACCAAGGTTGACCTTTATCAAGGCGAAGTCTTCAACCTCTACCTGGTCCAAGTTCTTGTCCCCTGGCGGTGCAGCAGTCTCAATTATGATTTCCTTGTCAGCGTTCCTTTCCACATGGACTTGCTTCTTTATCCTTTTATCTGGCGTGTCCTGGTGGACATGATCAAAATCTGAGAAGTCAAGTTTATAGGATGGTTGCTTCCTCTTCCTACCCAATTGATTCTCAAACCAAGACGAGTCTCGACTAATCTCACTGGAAGGATCGGTGCTAGTCATAGGAGCTTCGGATGAATGTGAATGTGTGGAGGCACTACTACGCAACGGCAAGTCTAGCACCAAGTCATTGTGTACCGGAACTAGAGACTGTTGTGGTGTTGGTGATGGCATGGGAAGCTCTACTTTTGTTTCTAGCATGCTTTCAATTGAATTTGTGGCAACTTCCACATATCGTTCTTGCTGGTCCAACGCAGCGACTGGTGTTTTTCCCTTTGAATTCCCAGACACTTTACTCCCTTTAGGAGGATTACTCCTTTTCTTTTGTTTGGGCTTTGTCCTTGAAGTGGAAGGCAGTGAAGTATCCACCGGTGGTAACTCTGTAATTGGCATGGCTTTCCTCCTCGTCTTCTTGCTATCCAAGTACAATATGCTGTTATTGACAACCCTGCTTGACCTTTCCTTAATAGATGTGAATTCTTTGGCAAACCAATCGACAGTTGGAAGTGGCTGCGTATCAACCTGTTCTCTGAAAAATGGAGTAAGTCCCCATCATCATCTGACAACCCTCCCACATCTTCTGACATGAAAACAGAAATCTGTGAAAGGGTCAACTTCTTGTAGCTGCGCCTGCGCACCTCAAACTCATCCTCGTAGTTGACCCGGTAATCCTCCATAGAAGGCTTGTGATAAGAGCGACCTCCAAGGCGTGTTGAGTAATAACCCCAAGGGTCATATGAGCGTCTCTCAACGAGATACTTAAGATTGAATCTTGCTAACTCATGCCCCATAGCCTTGGCATCAATTGTTGTTTTGCACCTGTAAATGCTCATCTGTAATGGAAAATTGGCAGCCGGTTTGTGTTTGTTGCGCAGATGTGAGTGAACATTGTACAACTGTCGTAGAAACTCCATGAAAACCACCCTATCTGAAGGATAACAGGGTAGCATGGCTAGATGACTTGCATATCCGTAGACGCAAATGTAGGTATAGGTAGGGAACTGAATGAACTAATCTGCCCATTCTACCATTGCTACTCCGACTTTCGCTGGGATACGTACATGTAGCTCCTGATCCAAGTTTCTTACTATGTACATCAAAAATGCTTCCTGCACACTCTTGTAGTGTCGCTCGGACCGTGTGAACTCAAGTTGTTCATAATATTGATGTACTTTTTGTACACTAAGAATTCCCACAGTGTGCAACCCTCTAAACTGGCCCTAGAAGGCAATCAAATACACGAGGTACAAACACATGTGAAACTCCTGAGCAACCAAGGAGTCGGTCATCTGTCTGTGGAGAATGTCGCTGATCAAAGAGGCCCAGCCGTAATGCTCCCTTCTGTAAATGATCTGAGCCATGATGTAATACATCCAAGGCTGGAATTTATTGGCATTTGCATGACCGGAAACACGATTAAGAAGGGTAATCAAAATTGTGTACTCATCTTTGAACTCTCTGCAACCCACATTCTTTGGCAAGTTGATTTTTTTCTATTTTAGCCACCTTTCTGCCATTTTACTCTAACATTTGTCCTTATTAGCATTGAATGCCTTCTCACATTGATCCATGGTAATGACCAAACTATTCGGATTCTGAGGAATACCGAAACACTTCTCAATGTCCCTGGGCTTGATACTACAAATCACTCGTCCATTTACTGATTGAATTTCTCAAGTAGTAGAATTATAATGCTTTACACAAGACATTAGGAATTTTATACACTGTACTGCAATGGGAAGTGAATCCGCCTCTAGCAACCCGGATTCCTCAATGTTTTGAAGTGTAATCTAGTTCATTTCTGAAGCATTTAAGTCAACCTCTAGATCCACCTGATGCAAGTTTGTGTCAATCGTTCTGATGAAATCATGAATTAAGACCAATTTGGTCTTGAATTCAGTCTGTGTGAACTGCATTTTGGAAAACTCGCCTGTTGACTGTAAACACGGCTATGTTCTGACAACTTTCTCCGGAAAGCTAAAATGACTCCTAGTGAAGCTTAAAAATAGTCTGTCAGGGGGCAATTTTCACGAAAAATTCTGAGACGTGAGTTTTGTAGAGAAAATGATTCTAAGCAAACCCACAACGTCAGAAATTCGAAAAAAACGCAATTTAGTTTGACATGCAAAGACTTTTCGAAAAAAAACAAGAAGGGGTAGCAATGGCTACGGAGGCAAATTTTTCCGAAAATTGTTGGGATATGGGTCTTGTGCAGAAGATGATTCTAAGTCAACCCAGATCCTTCGTCTTTCAAAATATTGACTTTTCCTCAACCATGCAAAGGAATTTCCGGAAAAAAGCAAAGCTACGAGGCAATTTTTCTTGAAAAATTTTAACACATGGGTTTTGTAGAGAAAGTCATGCACAACACACCCAGATGCTCAAACCTGTGAAAACTGTTGTATTCTTGGACATGTGAGAGAAAACCTAAGACAAGGATAGAAGAAATAAGAGAGAAAATAAAAGTTATATTCTGCCTATCCTTGAATGAAGTCTGCTGAATAATCTGGACCTGTATCTGCGAAGAACTCTAAAAAATAACACCTGTGGCACCTTCAAATCTTGCTTGCACGAGGAAAATTGTGTTTGCTCTCAACTTGTTGTGAGAATAATGGACATCTAAATGCATATTTAAAGAGATTTTGAAGGTTTAGGAATCTCATGCAGGAAAAAAACCCTAAATTTAGGATGCAATTATCTCATTGGACCACACCTTGTTAACAGAAACTGACACTAAGTCTTGAAATAGGCACCACTTTAAAATAATGAAGAAAATACGCCTTTGCAAGCAAAACTGATGATTGAAACTAAAAATTGTAACATTATTTAATTCAGTTAACTGACTTCCACCTTTATGGGGTGGCTAGAATATGCACTCCAGTTCGAAAAAGTCAAACTTTGACTTTCCAGGCGCATTCCTTCAAAACTTGAGATGTTTAGCTAAGCTCCTACTTTGTAGCTGCTTGAAAACATCACCGCAGCCTCTGTTGAACTCTGATTTCCAGATGCTCGGTTGATCCTAGAGCTGAACTGACACATCCAATGCGTAGTTGGAACAAGTCTGATGACGTGTTGTTGGGAGCTGCGAGAGCTAAAAACTAAGTCTGATGCCTCAAAAACTAGGGCGCCTTTTCCCAAAAGGGTGCATATGACACTAGACTTGGCCATTTTCCTGATTTGCCTCTTCATGCTTCAATCTGCCGCTGTCAATGAATGATGACTCTTGTCGACTGGATGTTGGATCCATCGCGTAGCTAAAAGAATTCCGCAAAGGATGACTGTATGTGCAGCATCTGAAAGTTGGATTAAGTATCTCAAATGCAAGGGCGTGCCTGGGTTGCAGGGGCTATTTTAGCTTCTGAGAATGATTTTGCAATTTGTAACTTTCAACAAAACACTCCACTTTGACCCTCGTTGTCGAGAGTTAGATTGCTCTGATGCGCATGTCGAAGATTGAACAACTTGGAAGAGATGTTCATGGGAGTGACAAAGCCAGAAAACTACTTCTAAGACTTCCAATAGAAGGGCGCCTTTCTTAAGAAAGGTTCATTTTTCTGTACTTAGCCATTTTTCTGCTTGTTTCTATCCTTCAACATTTTTCGTTGATTCCTCATCTACAAGCGTTTGACGAATCCCAAGGGCTGACGGCTGGATTCACTGAATAGCTAGGAGGATTTTGCACAGATCTCATGAAGACGACAGCTACCGAAAACCTCATCTAACTAGCCAAAAGACTAGGCGCCCCTGGCCTATAGAGGTACATTTTGATATTTTCACTTTTATTTTCCCTCCGTTTTACATGCTCGCTAGAACATTTGTCACAGTTACTCAGTATATCTCATGGACTCGCAAACGGATGCATCAGAATAAAATGCCCAAAGACACCCTATCCTCTCTTGAAAAGCCACCGCGTATGCTAAGATTGCGAGATCATCTGGCGATTCCAAGGTTCCTTATGTCAGGTCTTGACGTGTGGATAAGCTCAATGGTTGTTGTGATATGATGGTAACACAAAGGGACTTATGCTAGGCTTGTTCGATTCACAATGAAGATTTAGGCAATGAAGCTCTATTGTTTGGGTCTTGGATCAAACAAACTAAAAGAGGAGATAAGGGTTTAGAAGTTCTAATCTACTCCCTAAGAATTCAAGAGACAATATTAACTTGGTGAAACCAGTAACCACACTTTGCTTCGCCACGCTCAACGACAACTACACAAAGTGGTTGCAATCTTCAAGGGAGTGTGCTTATGATTTTCACGTCATGAATAACTACCATCAAATCAACCAATATTTATCCAGACAGAAGTTAAGCATCCACAAAGTAAGCTCAGGCTAACTTTACGCATTGAACGAAAATCATCCATTCAAAGAAAGTATGAGCAAAAAGTTTCACCATAATCAATACTTATCAAATCTTGCATTCATCTAACATACATGAAATAAAATCTAAACTATGATGAGGGATAAGAACCATGCAAACTCCAAAATAAAGAAGTAGTCACCATCAATTAGAACAATGTATTACTTATTACTTTGGCAGTCATATGCAACAATTTACTTATCTCAACATGTTTTGCAACATGCTCCCATGCTTTACAAATGAGGGGTGGGCTCAATTTATAGGCTCCCCAATTACAATTCAATGGCCAAGATTGATTTAGGATCAACGACCAAGATTAAAATAAAACCCTAATTAGGGTTGGTCACAACTAATTCCTTTCTCGACCAATAAGAAAATTACATTCAGGGACACTTGTCCCTCTGCTAAATATGAACCAACAATAAAATAGAAAGTTGTTGAATGGCGGAGTGTCAGGTTCATTGAATTTGGACGTGCTGACTTGGAACAATTTGATTGGTCAATGTCATGTCCCCTTCTCAGTGACATCTCTCGGAGCACAGGATTAGCCTATCATACGACCCTCGTAGGCTGATAGACTGGATAGAGGGTCACGTTGGAGCTTGGCTCAACTTCAATTGGCAGAGTTTGATCAGTTGGCTTTCGTTTGGGCTCGATCGGACATTTCTTGCAGAAGTTGCTATTTTTAGCAGTTCTTGGCAGTCAGCATGGGACCCCTGCTATTTTTAGCAGTATGGATTTGGCAGTGTTGTCACCTCAGTGTTCAAGCTTCAGACGGATCAGGCATCGGATGATTAATGAGAGAGATATTAATATTTAATTAAATTAATTAAATATTAATTAATTGGAGATTATAATCTAAAGTTATAATATTTAATTATAACTTAAGTGATTTCTGTTAAGGGGGTCGCCCATCATCAGAAGGGGCCAATTGGCAATTATATTTTATAATCAAAAATTACTATTGAGACTATTGAAATAATAAAATAATAAAAGTCGAATTCTTTTATTATTCCCTATCTTTTAGGAATTCGCACTTTTGAGGGTATTAAGCAGTTTGCATTGGGATTCGAGCCATTATGTGATTATTGATTTTGGAAATTGATCAAGTTTGGTCTGAGCAAGAAGCTTTAGGGTTTCAATCTCGAATTCCTTGGGGAACGAGCCATCTCCATTGGAAGCAGTTTAGAGGGTGTGAAATAACATCTGATTTATTGCCAGCACAGAGGTTTCTTCATCCAGAGGAAATCATTGAACTTCACAGATCATTCTTTATTCAGAGGTTTTGCTCAGGGTTTCATCCAGAAGACATTTATTTATCAAGGCGCCTATTTCATTGATAACAAGGGATTCATCAAAGAGCCCTACACTTTAATTATTGCTGTTACCAGGCCGTACCACTGCTGTACTTGGCCGTACCACCACTAAAAGGCGTGTTCTTGAGTTTTGCTGAAACGCCTACCTTTCTGGGCAGCAGTCTTCATCAGAGTGGGCGCTAGGGGACCTGGAAGCACTGGAGATTGCAAGATAGGAGGAAGAGAACAAGATTGTTGCTGCCGTACCAGATCTGATCCTTTTACCAGCTAGCCGCAATTGTCAGGTTCTTTCATTAAAATATTGTTATTTCCTTGTGCATGCTACCAGATATTTATTGTAATACTTTCAGAGGGTCAATAAATGAAACGCCATTCTTAGATACTGTATTTTCCATCCATAAAGGCAGTATAGCAATTTTTATTGAATTTATTTCATATTTCTTGCAAAATCGCAATTTACCTTTTTTGCACAAAAACCCAAAAAAAATCAAAAATTGCAAAAACAAACCAAAACTCAGTCAAATTCAGAAACAGGGGAAACAAGGGGTTTCTACAGTCAAGGCGCCACTTCAGCAGGTTGGATGTCCTCCTTGGTCACTTTGGTCCTGTTCCATGTTCTTGCCTTAGAATATTTTCCTTGCCGATGACTCTGTCCTTTGTGCTTGTTTCCTCCTAGCTTTGATCTTGGATTCCTTTTGAGACTTTGATTTCTTCTTCTCACCTATGTTGGAAGTCTCGCCTTGGAGCACATATTTAGACTTGAAGTTATTAAGGTTTTCTTTCTTGATTGCTTTGAAATTCCCACAAGCGCCTTGAATTTGGAGAACTCCCTTATGCTTTCACACAATGGAGGAAATTGGAACTTTCTCAGTGAAGAATTTCCCATACTCAGCCAAATTTTGGCTATTCAATTTCATTTTGTAACACCTTCACGTGGACTATTCAACACTTAGCCAAGATTTTGGCCATCTATATGCTCAAATGAACTTTGCCTGTGGATTTGTCTCCAATTCTGAATTTGGCTTGTGCTATGTAGGACAAATTCCATCCTTGGACAAGAATTTTATTCACTTCCTCTTTACTTTTCCTCTTTATTCCTCTTATTTTCTTTCCAACAATTAGCCAATTTTCTGAATTTCCCTCCTCAAGGTACCAACACTTAATCAATTTTCTGAGTTTTTCTTCTTGGGCGGACTTTGTCAAAACTTAGACATTTGTTTTCTTCTTAGGCCATGTCGAACTTCATGTTGGTTTGGACATTCCTTACTAGAGGGAGGTCGGACTTTGCATTGGTCTGGACATTTTGCCAAGGTCGGACTTTGAAGTGCTTGTGCCATCTCATCTTCAAGTGTGGTGGACTTTGCCTTGTCTTAGACATGGCACTAACTTCAACACTTAACCAAATTTTGCCAATACTTAGCCAATTTCATGAAATTTCCTTCCCAAGGCATCTATACTTAGTCATTTTTTTTTTAAATTTTCCTTCCTCCTCTTGGCTGGGCGGACTTCATGAACCTCATGCCATGCCTTCCTTGGCTTGGGTGGACTTTCCTTCCAGCTTGCCATAAGGTTGGTAGTTCTTTTTTTTTTAGTTTTCCTTCCTCCTCTTGGCTGGGCGGACTTCATGAACCTCATGCCATGCCTTCCTTGGCTTGGGCGGACTTTCCTTCCAACTTGCCATAAGGTTGGCGGACTTCATAACTTTCATTCCCAAGTTGCTTGCAAGGTGGGTCGGACTTAGAAGCTTGTTTGACAAAGTGCTCCTTATGGCGGACTTCACACTTTCTTTTCCATACACTATCTCCTTATGGCGGACTTGGAGAATTTCTTTCCATGTTGCCTTTTGGCGGACTTTGAAACTTTTATTCCACTCTCCCTTGGTGTCTTGGGCGGACTTTGGTGATGCCTTTCCACTCTCTAGTCCAAGGGCGGACTTCACAAACTTCTTTCCATGCTGCCTTTTGGCATGGCGGACTTTCCAATGAGCTTGCCATTTCCCATTCAAGGTGAGGGCAGACTTTCAAGGTTTCATTCCATTTCCAAGATGCAAGGTAGGGCGGACTTTCTTGTTGGCTTGCCATCTTCTATCCTAGGCTTGGGCGGACTTCAAGAAGTTCTTGCCATGTTCATGGCGGACCTTGGAGATGCCTTGACTAAGGTATGGCGGACTTCCAAGATACTTTGCCATATCCATTTCTCTTCCAAGCGGACTTCCTCTACTCCATGCCATTGTTCTTTCCTTCTTCTGGATCATCAAGCCCTCGTCATATGCCTTGATTTTTTGTGATTTTGCTTTATTTTTGGTTGATTTTTACTTGCTTTTTCTTGATTTTTGCTTCTGGAGGCCTAATTTTTTAATTCTAAAGATGGAAATGTTGACTCCATGACCCGAGTTGACTTTCTAAAAATAGAAAAAGCAAAATCCCTAAAAAATAGGTGTCTCGAATTGGTCCAAAAATGCCAAAAATGAAAAAAGCAAAAATCCCTAAAAAATAGGAAGTGTCAGAATTGACTCAAAGCACAGGCGATCCTCATCTTCCGGACCTTCTAAGCACTTCCATGACGTTTAGGCACTGTTTCGGGCTTGAATTCTAAACTTGGCTCGGATGACTCTTCAAAACTTTAACTCCTCATTGTAAAAGAAACATGGTGATTAGCAGTTGCGATGCCAAGGCAAAAAACTCAAAAAGCAAAAAACAAAGGGTCCCCATTTGCAATGGGGCGATGTGTGAAAAGGTCACAACACGTAGAGCTGGGCTAAATCTAAAGAGATCCCCTAGAAACGGATTCTGCAAATTCTATCATCTAACAGGCCTAATTCAAGGGCGCCCCTGGGCTACAGTGGCGCATAAACTGCAATTTGACTATCATCTCTAACATGTAAATCCTCTGTAACTTCTGCTTCCGCCTCCAATTGCTGGAGTTTCACAAATCAGATGGATTCGCTTGATGGCTTGCTGGAAAGCTAACAAAATTCCGAAGAGAATAAATGTATTTGCAACCACTAATAACTGTATCTGGGCCTTCAAATTGAAGGGCGCCCTTGGCCTGCAAGGTCGTAGATTTGCTCTTGAACTAATGATTTTCTCCATTTCGTGCTTTGCGAACACCGTGACGCTTGTTGGGTTGACCGCGTAGAAGCATTACTGCTGCTGATGCGTGTGTGTGACTGTATTTCACCATTTTACGTGTACAGACATTGCAAAGTTGACTTGCACGTTGATTGCACAAGTATCTCCCACACTACAAAGTGAAGTGTTTCCAGACTTAGAATATATTTTGCAATTTTCGCCATTTGAAAATCCCCTCTGTCGTGAAGCATCTCCCACACTACATAGGGAAGTGTTTCCAGACTCAGAATGTATTTTGCAATTTTCACCATTTGAAAATCCCCTCCGTCGTGAAGCATCTTTTTCAGCATCTTTTACCACACTACATTGAGTTTCAGGCTTAGATTTTAACACCTGGAACTGGCCAACTGCCATTGATGACCTCAAAGGTCCTAACTTTTCTTCAAAAAAAGTGAAAACTACCCACTAGGCTTAAACTAACTTCTAACTGAATCTGACTTCACCACTGTGATCATGGAGTGAAATAAGCCAATCAAAATAA